>PVJH01001053.1:0-97553 GCA_004026705.1 Nesogale talazaci
AGAAAGGGTAGTGTTTCTAAGACTCTTAACCCTTTATAGGAGTAACTCTTGTGAGTTTTCAACACTGTAACTCGTTTCTTTAAAGAGACAACAAGTTTATAGGTTGCCAGGGGCTGACAGAAGGGGAGGGGTAGGGAAAGTGGTTGAGAGTATTGAGTTTTCACTGGGAGCAATGGAAAACTTAGAAATAGATGTAATCGTTGTACAGCATGGCAACTGTAGTTAATGTCATGAAATTATACATTTGACAATGGTTAAGCAGCAAAGAAAGAGATTAGCTCCCACCCGGTGTGAAGCAGATTTATGGAGAAGAGTAGTGCAGCTGCTGCCAACTGATGATCCTTGGGAGTAACTGGGGAACTCTGGAAGGGGACCGCTATCTCACTGCTCAACTCATAGCCACCCAGCCAGTCCTGGCTTCTCACCCACACCCTCTCAGCACCCTTGGTCTATCCTATTTTTTATGGACAGCACTCAGTTCATTGGTTTGGAGCCTACGGTCCTGGGTGTTAGTCAGAAACAGATGGCAGGCAAGGCTGCCAGCAACAGTCCTACTGAAGGTCATGGTGCCAATCTGGCTTTTGTCCCCTGAGTTGCTGGTGTGGGACTTGTTTATTCAAGGAGAATCAGGCATGCTTGGCTAATGTGAAAGCCTTCATCTCCACGCTTCCACACGCCTCTTCTTTCTCTTCCAGACTAAAATAACCACGCACTCTGAATGGTGTCTGCATGGTACAGTGAGAAGTGTAGATTATGTCTCTTCAAGGAACTTCATCGATGGAGGTTGGAAGGCCTAGCTCTTGATATTGACCAAATCAACCAGTTGACAAATGTGGCTCCAACGTGGTCAGTTGTGGAAGTCACACACTTTCAAAGAGATGATAAAGTAGGGTCAGGAAGGAGCGCTGGTGGCATAATACTTCTTTGTTGGGCTGCTAACTGCCAACTGTAACTCTTTAGAGGAGTAAAAAGCCATCTTTCTCCAACGGGGCCACTGAGGTTTGAACTACTGATGCTGTGGGTAGCTACCCAAGGTATTGCCTCCATGCCATGAGGGCTCCTTGGTTTCGACTTGCTAGAAATGCTAAAATTTAGGTTTCTATAAACACAAACCATGTTGATGGTGGCAAATGATAATGGTTCTCTACTTTTGATCATTGTCTGTTTTATCAGACTTACTTTCACTTCCTCCTTTCAGTATCAGGACTTAGAAAACCTTCAGAAAGCGTTGTCTGACTGGGTAACATAGGCTATAGTTTTAACGTAGGTTGCTACTTTGACTGAGCCTACCCAAACCATACCACAAGATCTCAATGATTCCTTTCCTGTCAATTTCATATATGTGTGTATGTATGTATATATATATACACACATAAATATATACCTTAATGGAACCATAGATTAAGCAGAAGGCTGCAGTTGTACTTAAATGGGACAGAATTGACCTTGAAAAGTGTGACAAAAACTCTGAGCTATGAACCCTTTTCCTTTTAAAAAAATGTTGTACTAATTGGGAGTTTATATATATGTGTGTATATATTTATATACACACATATATATTGTATCATTCCACAGTTTAAACACTTGAGGTAAAATTGTACAATTGCTACCACTATCCATTTCCAAACACCCTTTTTCTTTCTGGAGTCCTCAATGTTACCTTCCTTATTCTACTTGCCATCCCCAGAGGTTCATAAATCCTGGGTTTCATATACTGAAACACAGAAAAACATATACTATAATAGAGTTACCTCCAATGATCTAACACTACTGAAACACACCCTACTATGAATGAGCACAAACAACAAAAAATACAGACAATGTTCAGACCTCAAAATCCTTGAGGTTATATGTCTGAATTCTCTCGAGCTGAACTGGAAATGTGAAAAGTGCCACCTTCAGAGTTGGCTCCCTGAGGTGTCTTCGATGTGCTGCTCCACAAGCTTCCCTCTAACACCTCCAGGCTACCCCAAGTCACATGTTAAAGATGACAAAGCCTTGTCCATCAGCCTCTGTCGCCGTTGATTACATGGGACAAGAGAACTCTGTGGACCATTGCCAATCTACCACTTTTCTGTATTGTTAGGTGAGCCAAGGTTAAACTTCTACTGGCTTGAGCAATAACATCTAACTCTATCTGTTTCTTTGACTAAGCCTCCCCAAACCATACCTTCACAAGATTTTGAGGATTCCTTGCCTCTCTCAATTATATATATATATATATATATATATATATATATATATATATATATATATAGCAGAAGGCTGCTAATCAGAAGGTTAGTTGGTTCAAACCCTCTTGGTTCTTCTCGGGAGAAAGATGAACCTATCTGCTCCTGTAAAGAACCATAGTCTAAAAAGCCCTAGAAGTAATTCTACACTTTCCTTATGGGTCATAATTGACTCAAAGTCAGTGGGGTATATAGGGGAGCTTCAAAAGTGTGTGTGTGTCGGGGGGGGGGGAAATGGCATTATCTTTCCATTCTCTTTTTCCTTGAACTTTTTGGAGCCCCTCTCCCACCCCCCAAAAAACCGATCTTTTTTTAAAGCTATGCATGTCTTCTTCTTTTTTTTTTTTTTTAACAAAAGAACCTTATCATTGTCAAAGTACTCTCCATTACACTTAAGACATTTGTCAAATCTGTGATTTCGTTCCTGGAAACATGTTTCAAACTCATCTGTTTGGGTGGTGGACAGCCCCTCCCTCACTTTTTTCTTCACCTCTTCTCATTGTCAAAGTGCTCTCCTTCTACATGTCCCTCTGCGTTCACGGAAATGGAGCTCATTGGACTGTGTGATCAGGAGGGGTCGATTGAATCATGTATCAGGCATCAAAGATACAGAACAAGAAAATATCATAACTATGTGAATGAGAGAGAGGACCCAATGGAGACTCCAAACCCATCTGTAGACAATTGGACATCCCCTTACAGAATGGTCACAAGGAAGAGATGAGTCAGTTAGGGTGTAGTATGGCACCAATGAAACATACAATTTTCTTCTTGTCCTTTAATGCTTCCTCTCAACTCTCTCCCCCCGCCCCGCCCCGCTACTATCATGACCCCAATTCTACCTTACAAATGCAGCTAGATTAGAGCAAGTACGCTGATACAGCTAGGAGATCACAACACAAGGAATCTAGGATAGATAAATCGATCGGGACCAATAATGAGATTAGCGATACCAAGAGGGTCAGGGAAAGGTCAGGGGAGAAAAGGGCAACTGATCACCATGATCTCCATATAACCCCTCCACAGGGGGACAGACAACAGAAAAAGTGGGTGAAGGGAGAAAGCAGTCAGTGTAAGACAAAAAAAAATTTAACAATTTATAAATTATCAGGGGATCATGAGGGAGGGTGAGGGAGGGGAAACATAAGCTAATACCAGGGGTGCAAAGAGAAAGAAAATGACAATGGCAGCATATATACAAATGTGGCTTATGATAAAGTTGCATGGAGTGAGGTCTGGTGAGTAAGGTGCATTGGGTAAGAAAGTCATGCTCTCTTTTGTCAAAAACTGGCTTACTGAGATGGTTGCAGGAGAGGGTACCTTGTTGTGATGGCAAAATAAATTCCCACCTGCCACAAATGAGACCTTTTTTTGTGGCACGCTGTTACACAATCTTTACAGAATCTCTAAACAGAAAACTTGATTAACCCTCTGACCTAGTGGAACAAACTCCATATGCCCCATCCCCTTCACATCAAAAAAACACAAATGAGCACCATCTTGATCTCTGATTTTACTTGATGACCTTTTGGGGGTGGGGGTAAGGTGATTATGGTATCTTCCACTGAATCAATGGATGCTTGCTTTTGGGGTCATAAGATTAATACCATGTCTCATCACCAGTAATGACCTTGGATTAAAAAAAGGTCTGATTCACTTTGGAGCTGGTCTTTCAAAACATAGCATTCCACTCAATGTACTTTTTTCTTGGTCAGTCACAGCCCAACATACATATTTTGCAGTGACCCTTCTCATTCCCAAATCTTGTGTTAAAATTTTCTAAACCAAGCTCCAAACAGTCCAGAAATCTTCCCCATTTCTTCAATGGTCTATCGTCAGTTTTCAAGTACAAGTGCATAAATTTTGTCAACATCTCGGTGCATTTGAGAAGTTGATGGATGTCAACATCAATTGACATTGTGCCTTTTTAAAATGAGAAAAGCACTCATACACTTAAGTTTGTCCATAGCGTTTCCTTGTAAGCTATGTTTAATGTTACAAGTTTCTGCAGCATTTTTCTCAAGCAGAAAACAAAATTTCACAGCTGTACACTGTTCTCTTAAATCCACCATCACAAAAACCACTGTTTGAGAGTAACTGTTTTTACAGAAAAGATCCATTGTGACAAGAGAGCACCTTCCCAGGTGACACCACTGGATGCACTAACTCTGAGTGAGTTGCTAAATGTTTGTCTAGCTGGGAAAATGCATACTATGAAAACTCAAAAAAACAGAGATTTTTACCTTTTTTTTGGGGGGGGGGGTTGCCCCTGATATGATTTGATTCTCTTAAGCTATTTTAAAACTAGCTGCCAATTTTAGAACCATTTATGTATCACAATTGTTGCCTAGAGGGGAAAATGCATACTACAAAAGCGCTACTCTGCCCAGCACAATGCTGTTTGTTTTTGAGGGGAGTACCATATATATATGTGTGTATATATACACACACATACACACATATATGCATATAAACATATACGCATAGCCTAGTATTCTATAATATATGCCATTCTCATATTATCACAGTTTCCTTTGTTTTATTTTTTTCTTTGTTTTTGTCATCTGTGCAAGCCTGTCAGCTCTGTAAAGGTATGAATAGCATCTACCATTGATCACGGCTGCGTTAAGAACTTTACAACCCTCATCACATTTAACCTCAAGCTGATAGCTGGGTTTTATTTATTACTACCTAGTTGATTCTGACACTGGAGACCCTACAGGACAGGTAGAATTGCCCTTGTAGGTTTCTGAAACCATCGCTCTTTAGGGGAATAGGAAGCCCTGGCTTTCTCCTGCAGAGGAGCTGGTGGATTCAAACTGCTGAGCTTGAATAGCCCCCTGTACCACCAGGACTCCTGATGGTGGAGCAGGTATTGTTTGACAACTGAAGTCTGGAAGCTCTGCTAGGTTAAATAAATTATCAGAAATCCCGCAACTGACCTTACAGCTAACACAGACTTGTACTATAGCAGGCACCCAGTAGATATATATCAGCAAACGAGTAAATGAATGTATGAAATGTGGAATAAGTATTCAAATCCAGATTTGTCTGGTGCCAGGCTTCATGATCCTACCCTGCATTGCCTTCCATTTGAACACAAGTGAGGTACTCTACCTGGACACCATCGCCCCAACCACACCTGCTGCTGTGGGGTCTATTCCAACTCATGCACACATCGGGGGCAGAATCAAACTCTTCTATAAGATTCCCAAAGCCAATTTTCACAAAAAATCAAATGTCAAAATAAACCAAGCAGAATCTTTACAGAAGCAGACTGCCTCTTATCTCTCTCATAGAGTGGCTAGTGGGTTTGAACTTCCAATCTTTCAGTTAGGAGCACAACGCATAACCTACCGTGTCACCAGAACTTCTTAGAATGCCATAAGCATTCAAAATATCTATTAAAATTATTAAATCACTAAAAGAGTCACAACCTATCTGAACCTTTGTGTCTTGGGGATAATATTACCCACTTTCATCACATAATGCTCAGAGGGCTTCAATAAGATATGAAAGATAGAAGAAGAATTCATTTATATCAGTGCTTACTATAAAACTATTATTAGCACAGGTCTCAGAGTCAAATTTTTCTAAGTTTGAATCTGTGTGACTTTCAACAAATTACCTAACCTCTCTACCTTAGGTCCCTCCTCTGTAAAAGAGGGATAATGATAATACTTCCTTTATGAGGGTGCTGTAAAGAAGAAATTTTATGTATTGCACATAAAGCATCTAGCCTTGATGAATGGTAACTGTTGGATTATTTCTGAAAGAAAGCACAAAAGTCTGAGGTATAAATAAACCAAGGAGAATGAATAATACCTTGCACTGTCATTGGTGAAAACTGAAAACCATGTCCCCTATAACAGCATGGAACTGAATATGTTCCTTGAGTGGATCTAATAGCAATTGTCACCTCTGACGCTGTGCAGCCCTGGAAACAGAGTTGACTAGCATGTTCCTTTCAGAAAGTAAAGGAGTGATACTCCCTAGCTTCAGTCCCCTGGGAAAACTCCCAAACCAAGATGGCCATAACATGCACACACCAAGTCCAACATGACAGTCCTGTTGAAGAAGTTTTAAAAGCAAACAAAAGGTCATTCCTAAGAATTTCCTTCCTACTTTGTGTCCAGGCCCATGACCCCTAATTTCAGACATCTTTGGCTCACATCAAATGACCCAGGTTCCTGTTACCACAAGCATCCTGAACATCTCCTTTCATGAAGGAAGATCACGGCACCGCGGAATGACTGGTTCAGAAGTCAGGGTTAGTTAAAAGGAGGACACATTTATCAGTATTAGCAACTCAGATCTGATATTAGGAATCTGTATCCTTTCAGTTACATCACGTTTCAGAGAATGCATGTCTTTTGGGCAAACCAGGTGTGAACTCTCATTTGCAGGCATGCGCTCGCTTCCATATGACAAAGATAAAGAAACACCAACTTTCTAAACCAAACAACAAATTGGACTGTTGTTGTCTTATGCTGATGAAACAACTCTGGCCCAAAGCAACCCATGTGACAAAAGTCCATGGGGCTTTTCTTAGTTGTTCTCTTAACAGAAGTGGAGGAGAGGCCTGCTGAGACTCCTCTGTAATGCTGAACCAACTTGAATGTGATACTCAGAAGGGGCAGTTACGTTGATCCTCATGGCCAGGTCTAGCCCCAAAAAATGTTTCTCCAAGCTGTCCACCGCCCACTCTCTAGGGATATTTTTAAGCAATAATGAAACTACAGCCTCTGGTTTTGTGTTTCCACCTCGCATTCTCCCTTCCACTGCAGTTCACATCGCCATCGTTCATTGTCTTTATAAGGTCACATCTGCAAGGCCCTTGGCAGATGGTACACAGAGGTGAACCAGCACCAATCCTGTCCGAATGGGATAAAAAAAACTGCTCCCCCAAAGCTAGACTTCCAGGCTCCCTATGTGGGCCCTGGCCTTCTTCCTAACACGGCCGAGCACACACACACTGACATACATGCACATGCACATACTCTCACAGAACACACTTCCATTCACCGTTCCCGGTTTTCAGGAGACAGGAGCCAGAGCACTGGTTGACATGCACATGTGACTGGAGATGTCAGCCCTGGGCTGCCAGCCCAAGTGTCAGCAGTTCTAATCCACCCACTGCTCTGCGGGAGAAAGATGTGTTGTGAAGCCCACCGCCGGGGAAAACGCCTCTGTCCTGCCAGGCCGCTGGACGTGGAAATGGACTCGATAGCAGGGGGTTTCATTTCATCTCATTGCTTTGTTTTGCTTGGCAGGGTGGTCTTGGGGATTTAAAAACAAACCCGTTGTCATCGAGCCCCTCCGAGGCCGGATGGTCGCGTGTAGGGCAGCATGTTTGGGTTCTCCAGAGGGTTTGCCCTGGCAGCTTTGCCAAAGTTTGTTCCTGGTCCTTTCTTTGTGGTGCGCCTGGGCGGTCGGACCCTCCCTCTTTTTGATCAGCTGCAGAGGGTGGGCACCATGGGCACCAGCCAGCTACTGCAGGATGAAATAAAGAGCTGGGACAAGAAGGAGGTCTAGCGTGCCGGAGTCGGGGAGCGGGTGACCTACACAATCACCTCTCTTTTCCCCGGACCGTCTTGGGGATAGCTATTCCGTGATGGGATCCTTGGGTGCCGTCAGGTTGAGGGATAGAACAGAGCTGCCCCCAGGGCTCCCTGGAATACGCTGTTTGCACCATGTCCTTCTCCTGCAGGGGCCGGGTGTTGGGTCCAACTGCCGGCCTTGCCCTTGCTTACACACACTGCCACCAGAGTTTCTCAATATTGGCAGTTGTCCCTGGATAATCAGCCATCCCCTCAGTTGATCACAGGGAGAACTAGCATTCAGAATAACTATGTGAGCAGCGACATTTGGTGAGGTTATAGCGGGGTTAGGAGTGTGTGTCCCAGCATCTTAGACCAGCACATCCTTGGCACAGAAGACTGAAGAGCAGCCCTGGTGGGCAGTGCACAGGCTCTGAGTCCACAGCCCCATCTTCCTGGGGACTTGGCAACCACCCTATGGGAGAAGCAACCAATGGAGGCCCCCCGCTGCCTGGATGTCACCCCCTCACCCCCATGCAGTACCATCAGGTGTGGAAAGGAAGGAAAAGACAACACTGACAAGAGGAAAGACCTTTCTCCTTGTAAGAAGAAGAGCTCTTGATGGCACACCCTGAGAGCGTCAGAAATCTCATTCTTGATTTCCAGTGGTAAAGACCTCAGGTTCAAGCTGAGCCCTGGTGGTGCAGTGGTTGTGTGCGGGACTGCGGCCCCCAGGGTTGGCAGTTCAAATCCAGCAACAGCTCTCCAGGAGCAAGGGTGGGCTTTCTACTCCCACCAGGGCAGTGATGCAAAAGAAAAAAAAAAACACCTCACGTCTGGGCGTTTCTGTTTCTGCTGTGGCCTCATGATCCTCTCATATCACTTCAACTGGGTGGGTGTCAGTGTCCTCTTACCTCTGTCTTCTTAATGATGTATTTCCGGCCCTTGCTGTTATGTGAAATGGGGGCTTTCTTTGGCAGCTGCACATCTAGGCAGCCGGAGATGTTGCAGTCTGACTTCTGGAACCAGAGGGTTCACTCTTGGGACAGCGTGAGTAGAGACTGGTGGTGAGGACCTGTTGGCTCACTCAGAAGGGTGTTGTTTATGAGAGATCTTAGCAGTGATCAGAGGAAGACAGCAGAGAGCTATAAAAAGAACTACGTATCTTCCTCTGGAGTAGAGGGGCAGAAAAAAGCTTAAATAATCTTACTGAAGCATCCCTAAACAATATTACCAAACGTCAAGTGCACAAAGACACTCAAATGAGTTGATGTTTTTAAAGGCAAATCAAAACCAAACACAAATATGGGGAAGTGTTTGAGAAAGGAGGTGCAGTGTCTGATTTTGTGCAAGTAACTTTCAAGTTTCCAAAGATGAGGGGGACGTGGGAATTGCTCTTTTTAAGCTTTTAGACGTTTTCTTCTTGCTGTTCTTGTAAAGGGAAAACAAATCTGTCCTTGGAATAACTTGTAAGATGGGCTTCTCTCTCTCTTTTTTTTTTTAGGGGGGGGGCACTTCTCTCTTAAAAAGAAAAAAAATGCTCTGAAAACAGTTAAGCGCCACAAAACTTTGAAAGCACTAAGATCAACTCGGTGTTTGACAAAGCTAATATAAGAATGGTAATCAATCCCCTGGCAATGGAAATTTTAAATTTAAAATAAGCTTCAACAAAGCCTTTGAACCTTCAAACGCTTTATCCTTAAGAAATTAATGGGTCCCTGAAGAAGTTACATTTCCTTTTCTGTCTCTGTAATATATACTTCAATTACATTAATCAACAATGCGGCAAAATAACTGACACCAACCAACTTCCCAGATGCACTTCCAAATGCTCTTTCTCCACAGCAGTGAGTGAGCCTGGGGAGACAGCTCACTGAGTTTACACAAGCATGAATAAATATTTGGCCAGGCTGGGTCTCCCAGCCAGTGGTTACCCGAGTTTCACCTCAGAATATTTTCCCACCCTCTTTTTCCTTCTAGAGCTGGTTCTGAGTGTGATCGGCGACCCTGCTGAAGAAGACCTTCAGTTTAAATCTTCTTTGGAAAGTACCTAAGGAGCTGTGGAGCGAACCATCAGCGGGGTCCGCTTCTAAGACCAATTTTGTGAGACCTTTGGCTTTCCTTGCTGGAAACCTCAACCCAGGGGTCACTGGTGCCCTGCGCTCTCCTCTGCGCTGGACAAAACCAAGAACCACGTTTCCTGGAACACAGCCTTTGAGATAGGATCTTCCTGACTTGGGTTTTTGGATCTCCTCTTCATTCTAGCCCTAGCAGCTTTAGTTTCACATAATTTTGCTCAAAGAAAAGAACTCAAAGGATTTTCTGGTGACAGAGGTCTCCCAGCAAAAAAGATACAGAGCCCTTAAAAAAGAAACGTTAGGTATTCCAAACTTTAATAATACTCAGGTAGTATTCTAGGGAAAAACTCTGACTCTTCCATGTTCCATTTGACTGTTTGCCACTCTGGCCATGAGGGCATCAGTCCAGTGGGAGAGCAGTTCTCCCTGAGCTCCTGGTCCCTAAGCCAAGGGCTCCTCACACTGTTCCTCTTGCAAAGACAGCCAGTCATGTTTTGGCACTCTTTCTGACCCCAGTAGGTCTACAGTAGGGTCCCCTCTGGAAGGTGTGGTGACCAAGTCCATTAACCAGAGGCCCTTGCAATCAGACCACCATTATCTTTAAAAGCAATCTGGAAAATATACCCTCCCTGAAGTGAATCCCTTGAGCTTGAGAGAGAGAGAGAGAGAGAGAGAGAGAGAGAGAGAGATTGTTTTAATGGTGCAATTAGCTGCCAGGTCACTAGAAGAGACTTTGAATGGGCTGAGGTGCAAGGTAGCCCCTTGAATCATAGCATCTCAGCAGCCTAAACCAACACACTTGCAATGCTCTCCCTTTGTCAAAGTCATGATGGATGATCCACTGTCGCACAGGTGGACTGTGTTTTACAGTTTGGCTATCCTGAAAAGAAGACTCCGTGTTAAGAGGAAATGTAAGTCAGGGCTGAGACTTCAAAGGTGATTCAGCTTGTTTTCAAGTCGGGACATTCGATCTCACGCCAACAAATCAATGGGCCAGTGGGTTGGGTGTTTTCCTCTTCCACATCGGTAGGTTAGTCACACGGCTAAGGACATGGAAATCCACGGTTCAGTTGCACAGGCTGAAAACCTCCTCTGCAGCCTCACCTTGCCGCGTGGGCCTTTGCTGAGATCAACACGCTTTAACGTCTTCCCTACAGCTCGTGGGAGAAGGGTTTTCAGGTGGCTTTGCTTCCATGCCTGAGCTACGACTTCTGTGGCAGCGGATATGTGCGTGGGTGGCTTTCTTCTCTTTAATAATTTACATGTGACAACACATGTAAATAAGTAGGCTGGGCTGCATGGGAATATCTACCCACACTGCCCATGGAGAAAGGGTTGGAGTGTAGGCCCTCCTGAGAACTGAAGAGTGGAATTCAACAAGGGGGCTCTGGGGCCAGAAGAGATTGGAGCTCGAGCCATGCCTGGCATCCAACACCCAGGAAGAAAATGCTGCCCTCACTGGGAGCAACTCAACTTAGCCACAAGCATCTCTGAAGGAACCCCATGCTCAACACTTTCACAATTGGTGGGAAAATGAGCTGTTACCTGTTCTTAGCAGGAGCTGACAATTAAGCCGAGCGAACAATCAGGAGAGGCGGGGGAGCCGGAGTTCATGCTGCTCAGCCACATGCCTCAGGTGCTGGCAGAGTGTGAGGCGGAGGGCCAAAAGCTTTCAACCACCCAAGAAGCTGGGTCTCCCAAAACCTACCACCCTATGGCATGTCCCTCTGTTTATTATCCTGGAGACGGTGCTGTTGCTTCCAACAATTTTCTCTGGCATGTTCGAGATTTTGTGAGGTGCCAGGGGAGATATGATTCATTAGAATCAAGTAATGATTTGTAATATTTAAACGATTCCATTAAACCAGGAAGCGGGTCAGAAACTAACCTTTAAATACAGCCAAGGGAAAAAGTCAGCCCAGCAGCTTAAAATATATATCTTTTGCAGGAAGCGCGGAGTGTATAATTAGCTGTCATTTCTGCAACTACAGTCAGGAAGCTTTATTTTTTAGGCTGATAGGCAGTGTTATCTCCTGATGGCCTGGAAAACCTAATCCCAGGGTTACATTCCTGGCTCCTGTGTAGACCCTGGTGGGTGGCTTGGTGGGGAGAGGGGGCAGGGGAAGGTGACCAGACAAGGAAAGAGGAAACCCTGGGAACCGGCAGGGTGGGGCCCAGAGCTGGGGAAGTCATAGAGAAGGATCAGAGTGATAGCCACGCTGATTCTCTGCTAAGGAAACGCTGCTTTGGGAGAATTGTAGCTAATCGCCCTTCTGATTTCCAGTGTGTTCACTTCCCCCCAGACATGGAGAATGCTTTCTAGATGGCGCAGAACCACGCTCCTCCTTGGCTCCTGCTGGCAGTGGCGGAGGGAGTTCAATGGGCTGCCGTTAGAGGAGCCCTCGTTTTCAGGCCTGTTGTAAGGAACATAGATGTCTGTTTTCCAGTGGGCAAGACTCAGTCTGGTGGAGAGGCATTAAAAATTAGTAAAGGTGGAAATTCTTTGAACCATTTGCTCTCTTCTCTGAGCAGAGGGGAGGGAGGGTCCCCCAGGAAGCCCTGCTCGTGGAAACATGAATACCAACAATGAGACTCTCTTCAATACCTCCTCTGGCCTGAAATTCTCCCTTCTAGTTGGGCGCCAAATGGGGAGTGGGGGTGCAGGGAGAGGACCCAGCTTCCCTGTCTGACATTTGATCTAAATTTTCTAAAGTCACAGGGGAGACGAGGGAGACTCAGATGCAGGACAATCCAGCCAAGGAGCAGCCACAGCTGTCGATAAGTCTCATTTCTCTCCATCCCAGCTGGGGCTGGGAAAGTGCATGCGTTCCATGTTTTCCTGGAGATTTTCCAATCCTGATGGACCTTCCCTGCAGACTCCTTTCACACCAGGCAACAAGAGCGAATCTTCCAAGAGTCACCTGATGGGAATCGGCCCCTGTCCTCAGCAGAAACGACAGCAATGGACTTTGTAAAGACATCATCTTCCCCCAGTTATTGACAGTGCACTAAACCCCTTTCCTAATTATGTATGGGCACTTGGGAAAAGAGACCACTGTGCTTTTTAGGGGATCTCATGTTAAAAATAAGCCAATGCTTAGTCTAGCCCAAGAAAAGGCCAAATGAGATTTCTCTCATGTCTGCTTCCTGGAAAAACCTCCCTGAGATGGGGCTCCAGTGCATATGTGTATAATACTGGTATTCCCCCAGACAACACATCTTGAATTACAAACGTGGGCATCTTTCAGGTACCGAGGAGGAGCTGATAAGGCAAGAAGGTGAACCCTCAGAGGAGAAATGGAAACGCCAAGGGGCATGGTCCCAGAGACCTCCACGGCCAGCACTTTGCTGCTGGAGCCACAGTCTTCAGATAATTGCCTCCAAGCCCACGCCTGGTCAGATAAATCTGCTCACTGCCTCCCGGAAAACAGGCCGGGACGATTTCTTGGAACACTCGTGTCTCGTCCCCAGCAGCTACTCATCTCTAATGTAACAGTTCTGCGCTGTCCTCCAGAGCAGAGCCGCATTGTCCCAGCTATGAATAAATCATTAACCCTATTTTATTAATAAGCCTAAGCTAACAATACACCCAACCTGGTCCTGCTCTTTCCTTTCCTGCCGTGCCTCAGAAACGCGTGCCACGCAGCTCTTCCTGTGCCGAGAGAGGCTGGCTGCCTCCAGGATGCGCCTCGCGGGCGCCGCGTCTGCAGCAGGAGCCAACTGTCAGCAGATGGGTCCTGACGCACTCGGAAGCCTTCGAGGATTGCAGCTGATGAGACTCTGGATTACAGAGAGGCTCTTTCCCAGGGTGCCCGCTGCTTCTGTGCTCCCCCCCTGAGGGGAGGGAGCCAGGCAGTGTCACAAGGAAGGGAAGGGGGCGAGGCAGAGAGGGGAAGAATGCATCTTGATCTTATTTTTTTTTAATCAAGTGACTGAGATGTGGGGTTCTGTTCCACGTAGGAAATATAATATTTCCATTTCGATCCCCTCATGTGGGTGACTGACCGCAAATCATTTTTTTTTAAATGGGTGGAAATAGATGACCAACTTTGTTTTTCAAACGTCACCAATTTGTGAAGGCCCTTGCTGTGTCATCAGGTCTGTGTTGACGTTTTTTCTGTTTCCTGGATACATGAGATTTCGCTTTCACGCCTTTTGCAGGCAATTCGGTTGAGAGGAATTCAGTCAATTGAGCTCAGCACGGAGAAAGGGGGTGTTGTGGCCCTGGGTCACACACAAAACAAGGGAGTGAGGTGGATGAGCAGCCAGCCGCAGAAACGTCATGCCTTTGTCCTCTCTGCCTCTCCACCTCTCCAGCCAGAGTTAATTTCCACACTCTCTTCTTCAGCGGGTAACCAAGGTCGATGAAACGTTTTACACAAGTGCCTGCTCTCTAGGCTCACCGGGGGACTGGATGGGAAGGATGCTACCACTCAAAACTCCCAGGGGAAATAGGACACGGAATTCAATCCTGGGAATTCTGGAGAGCTCTCAGATCAGCTTTGCTCAGAGTCTGCCCCCTCTGACAATGATCACTCACACCCACCCAGGACTTGACCGAGAACCTGGGGGTGAGCCTTGGTTTCTCTCTCTTCTTTACTCCTGTAAGTCAGTCTGCCTACAACGCAGCTACTGGGTCCAACTTCCTTCTCAGCTTTTCTGTCATCACTGCTACCTGACCACCCTTCCGTGCCTGGACCAGAACAGAAGCCATCAGGCTATCTCCCCTAAATAAAACGCACTCTCCCCCCTAAGCTATTGTGACCATAAGACATACGCTATTGTGGCTATTAGAGGGATGATGTTCCTGGGTGCTCTAAACCATCAAAAGACCTGCCATTAATCTAAGAATAAAATGCAACCCCTTGACCTTGGTCAATCCAAGCTTCTGACCTCTGTTCTCCCACCGCAACTACACCCTCTATTTCTGTTCACTCTACTCCATCACATTGCATCTTTTTCGTGTTGTTGCTGCTCATGCACACCAAATTCATCTCTGCTGTTTCATCAACCCGGGCTGCTTTCCCCCACTCATCTCTATGTGGCCTGAATTGTCTCTCTATTTAGATCAGCAGAAACATCATCTCTCCAAAGAGGTCTTGCTTGATGGTCTTATTTAATATTATGGACTGTACCCCTTCGTGAACAACAGTTTTAGTCTCTTCATAGCATGTATCACCATTTGAAATTATTTTGTGCTTTTCTCCTTGCTGGATTATTTGTTTGAGGTCTGTCTCCCCATGTAATGGAAGGTATGAGAGTAAGCCAAAAAGTATTCTTATTTGGTTCCAGTTCAAACATGCACGGGTTTATTCCAAACAAAACATGTTTAAACACGTCTCTACAGTCAGTGAATGGCTGCAGAGAAGTTATCTCAGAAAACACTTGTTACGGTACCTTCAAGAGAGGGTCCAATCAAAACAGTGACTTCAAAGGGGACCTGCCAGGTCAATTAAATTCAAGGCAGAAAGATCAGCCCCAAAGCTTATGGTGATTTTATTTTTGAAATCTAAAGGAGGTAGTCTTGATAAATTTTCACCAAAGACACAAGATAATCTTGGGGGCTTTCTTATGAAGAAGTTTTAAGAAAATCGAAAAGTGCATTGATCAGGAAGAATTCAGGAGAGTGGACCCAGGAACTGTTTCCCATCACAGTCATGCACCTGCTCATTCATTGAGGAGAGAAAGGGCTGTCCTATGAGCACTTCCTTGAGAAATCTTACGCTATCTATCTTGCAGCTTTGGTCTTGTCCCTTCAGACCACTTTTGGTTCCCCCAACTTAAAGCACATTCAAAAGGAGCACAATGGAAGCCCCCTTGAGGATGTCGAGACAGCAGTTTTGAAAAGATGTAAATCAAAGGACTCAGGATACATGCATGAGACAAGGGGGACAGAAATAGAAGCACTGACTTCAGAAGAGGGAATGAGCTGGATGGCGGGTATATAAAAAAAATAGCTTCACATTTTGGAATGATTGTTCAATCCAGGTTTCCATGATGCTGTAGCAATAGATTCTGATGTCCCCTCCTACCAGAAGGACTTCTAAGTGGCGGTGGTACCACAAAGCTGCCTTGAGGAGCCAGCAGGAGAGAGTGGGTGAGGACATAAGGCCTCTACTCAGGAGGTGTGGGCTTGATGGCACAGTTTTTGGTCCAACAGTGGCTCGGAGTAGTGCTTCTGATTCCACAGCCTAGGCCGAAGTTACCTCAGTCCATCTCCAACCTGCCCAAATCATCCTGCTTCTAATTATCTCAAGAAAATAAAGGTCACTCGGCAAGAACTTCCTCAGGCTCCCAACTTCAAACTTTTGTTCTGACTTTAAAGCATCTCTCTCCCCTCCGGCTCCTTCCTCTCAATTTCCCAGTGAATAAGGGCTGTGTCTCTCTTTTCAGAGAATAACAGGAGCCTGTCTTACCTAGAGGGCCTTGTCCAGGATGAGAAACAGACCCAAGGTTGCCCTCACAGAATTCTTGGCCACGCAAAACGTCTCTGAGGACTTTACACAATCCCTCATGCACGGGTATACATTTTTGTACTTTGGGGTGGGGGGGGGGTGGGGGGAGGGACCTGACGCTTATATGCTATTTAATGTGCTTTAATCTATTCACAACAACTCTTTGCCTCTGCCTGAGTCCAGAGCTCAATTTCCCAGTCTCTTTGTCAGGGATAGGACCTTGGTTGTCTATAGTCTCACCTCTCTGCAATGCCTGATATGGGCCACACCTCTTAGTAGTTATTCCTTTCTGCAAGAGATTCTCAACCTGTGGGTCATGCCCCCTTTTGAGGTCAAACGAGCTTTTCCCAGGGGTGATCCGATTCATCACCATAGCAAAATGATGGCTATGAAGTAGCAATGCACATAATTTTATGGTTGGAGGGTCACCACAACGTGAGGAACTGTATTAAAGGGTCACAGCATTAGGAAGGTTGAGAACCACTGGTCTATGGAATCCCTGTCTCTACATTGACCCTGGGACTCACTTTAAACAACAGAGTAGAATAGGGGTGGCACTGCACCAGTTCTGGGTCTAAGCCTTCAGAATCTGGTAGCTTCCGTGCTCCTATGCCTGTGATCCAGATGTCATTTGAAGATAGTCCCATGTGAAACTTTGTGGAAGATGAGAGTGCCATCCTTCTAGTCAACCCTTTGCAGGCTCGGGGCAAGTCAGAGCCATCTGGAGGTGCCGGCTGGGCTGCCACCTCTCTACGACGGCATCAGATGAATCATCTCCCTGAGTCCCACCAGTCCAGATCGTTCAGCAGATCGAAAGATGGCTAGTTTGGGCTACTCGTTCTGGGGTGGTTTATTAAGCAGCAGTGGATAAACTAAAGCACAAACTCTCTTCTCCTGCCTCTCAAGGCAGCATTATGGCCCCACCGTCACTTCCATCCCCTCACGTGGTGGTGCCAGGTATAAATAAGCAACCATCATACTGAATAGATGAAACCCTAGTGGATCAAATTCTAAGATGTCTCTTTGTGTGACTTGAATTTCATTTGGGGAGCATCTTCCCGATCTTTGGAGGCTCAGCCCTGGGCTCCCATTCAAACATTTGCCAATGATCTTGGTCTTGGCAATTATCCTTTGTCTCTTGCTCGTCTAGACCTCATTTATATTTAAACGACTTCAATATGGATGCGGCAGTTGTGGTCAAAAGCACAGAAAGTCATTTACAATGAGTGTGTTTGGATGACTGCAAATGCCCTGTCTGAGGCGGAGGGAATTCACACATGACACGATGATATCATTCCTCCGGGAGTTCAGACTGTCTCATCAGGACTTTATCTCGAATAGTGTGCTGCGGTCCTTAGAAAGGAGTGGTCTCTGATGCCTGCCAGGGGGCAATGCCTATTTGAAGAATTGAAAAAAGCCTAACCACCTGTCGTATTTCTTAATATTTCAAAGTACCAAAATCTTGGTCAAATTTGCAGTGCAGTTCACTTCCTCAGGCCTGCACCTACTAAGGCGGGCATGCTATAAATCAGAGTGCACACTCTTGCCCCTGGAAACACACCTTCAGAATGTGTGACGTCCTTGGGAAGGTCTCCAGGCTTACACTAGCGGCTTCACTGTTCACTGTCACCCAGCACCTCCTGGTACTGCCCAGGAGCCCAGAAATCTTCGGATGTCTGTTTGCCTCTCACCCAAGGCACTGAAACCCTCCGCATCACAAGCTGTCCAGTTTTAGGTTCTCCTTCACCCCCGTCAGCTCAACCTCTAGCTGTGCTCCTTGGCCACCCAATTTTGCAAGCTTTTTCTGAAATGAGCTTTCACATGCACTGACTGCTCCCCACCAGACTCACAGACAGATGCATCGGTTTGAAATCTTGTTGTGGGGAAGGGGAGGACGAATTCTAGTTCAGGTACCTTTACTTTGTTTGTTCAGATACCTTTCTGGGCCAAGAAGCAAAGCTCAGCGTAACAACAAGCAAAGTAAACAAAGGTCGCTACCTGTTTAAATGATCCACTGAGAATACGTTTGTCTGTGGTATGGTGTTTCAGGTTTATTACTTCTCAGAGGGGACTAAACCAATAGACACTGAGTGATAGGCGCCTCCCTGCATTCAGAACTACACCGCTCCCCATAATCCTAAAATTTTGTAACTAGGCTACATGCATCAAGCGTAGCCACCCCTTTAAAAAAGGCCCTCGGAACTCCATTGTCCATCTTGTAGGGAAGCTTCTGGTAGGCCTGTCAAACAGAAATGTCCAAATCATTGCAACATTAATCATGTGTGTTCAAAGTAGAATTGAGACACTGAAGATCTGGAATATAGGAGTCATTGATAAACTCCCCCGTGCAAAGAACAAGAAACTAGGTTAGCAAGACATTGGCTGGTTTCCTAACACTCACTGACTTGATGTATAACTCAGGCAAATTAGTGGACTTCTCCTCGCCTCAGTTCTGAGAGGAATCTTAAGGGACTTTCTAGTAATAGTAGCAAGTAATCTGTCTGGTGGTTAAACAGTCATGGTTTCCTTCTCTCCATCCTAAGAGCAAACCTGTCTTGTAGATGGATGAAACACAGCAACATTGTTACTAATGATGCTTTGAGGCAGGTGCAGAGCGCAGGTCTTAGAGGTAGCTCTGAGCATAGCAATGCAACAAAGTCCAAGTGCAGGATAGAGGATATTGGCTTTCTTCTTTGAACCAAGGTACAAAGAAGAGGAAACAGATATTCAATTGAAACAAATAAAGATAACATTTCTTGAACTTCCTCATGGGTTAAGATGCAGAATTCTTAACCCTAAATTAAAATGAAGAAAGACGATTCCCTCCGATGGCAGGAACTGAAAGAGACCTTTCAAAACGTGTAACAAGAGTAAAGAGAAACCTAGTTTATCTCCCCTACTTTAAAAAAAAAGCTGCTTAACATAATAAAAATAGTAGCCAGAAAATGGTACATGCCAGGAACTGTTCTAAACATAAATTATGACATGTACCTGGTAAAAAAAAACCTTCTGGTGTAACAGTATGGTCAGTCCTATTTTAAAGAGGAAGACACTGAAGCAGAAAGAGGCTAAGCTGCTTACCCAAGATCCATGCGATAGTAAAGGTTGGGCCACTGGGCTGGGGGAGGATTCTCAGTGGTTGCACAGTTAAGATCTAGTAATTCTCCACCATGAGATCTGCTCTAAGTAGTCAACCAACTGAATAGCGAGTCCAGCCTCCTTGGAAACTCAAGAGGCTCTATGGAAATGCTTGTGTGCTTCCTGCTTCCTGCTGGGTCTAGATCCTGAATCTGACTCATCCTCCAACTTCTGGTTCTTTGGTCTTGAGCCAGTGGCCCGCCCTATTGCCTGAGGATCCTGGGTCTCATCAAGAGCCTGCCATTTCACCTGCTGATCTTTCATTCCTGTACCTATGGAAGTAAAAAAAAAAAAAAAAAAAGCTTCCAAACTGATCTCTGACACATGGACTTGGAACCTATGTGTGTTGTTATTATTGTTGTTTGGTGCATGGAGTCAGTTCTGACTCATATTGACCCCGTGTACAATAGAACAAAACACTGCCCAGAGCTCCACTACCCTCACAAGCATTCTTATGTTTGAGTCCATTGTGGCAGCCATTGTGTCAATCCATCTCCTTGTGGGTCTTCCTTTTTCACTATTGTCCCTCTATTCTATCAAGCATGATGTGTTTCTCCAGGGACTGTCTCTCCTGATAGCATAGCCAAAGCACTTGAGACAAGGTCTCACTGTCATTGTCTCTAAGTGATTTCCAGGCTGTGCTTCTTACTGGACTCGATGTGTACCTTGACAGTCTGTGGTATTTTCAATGTATCTATCGATACAAATGTATCGATACTTTTTCAGTCTTCCCTATTTAATGGCCAGCTTTCATAGGCATATGAGGCCATTGAAAACACTATAGCTTGAGTCAGGCATCTCTCATTCTTCAAAGTAGTATCTTTGCTTTTCAACACTTTAAAGAGATCTTGAGCATCAGATTTATCCAACGAAATGCATCATTTGGTCTCTTGACTGATGTTTCCAGGACCAAGACAAAATCCTGAACAACTCCAATCTTTTCTCACTCATAATGTTAGCGACTGGCCCAGTTGTGAAGATGTGCATCTTTTTATACTGAGTCGTGATCCACAGTGAAGACTGTAAGCCTTTGCTTTCATCAACAAGTGCTTCAGTCCTCCCTGCTATTCACAAACAAGGTTGTGTCAACAGCATACTGTCGGTGGCCAGCTCCTGCAACTCTGAAACGACCAGTGGTGGGAAACTTGTAAATCTGGTCAGCACATTAGCTTTATCCAGTCAGGAAATAAAATCCCAGGATAAATGGTATTGCTTCCAGGGAGCTTTTATTGCAAAGTCACCCTGAGTGAGAACTTTCACATTCTTGTAATTAAGCCTTTTTCCTGGAATCCTGTGTGTCTTGATGTAATCAGCCACTGGGCTTACTGAGGGACACATCTCATGTCCAACAGGCAGCGGTTGGAGAGGAAGAAAGGTAAATCTATGTAAGAGCAAGAAAAGAAGACCAAGCTGACATAGAAAGAGGCAAAACATCTGACTGTCTTACCCAGTGGACTATAGAGAGAGAAAATGTGAGCCATTAACTTTAATTGATGAGAGAGTAAAAGGAAAGTGATACACCAGGGAAGCGAGGGTGTTCACAGGTCTTTGTGAGGTAAGCGCAGCACTCATTCCTGAAACAGCTGCAAAGGACGTCAGGCAGCAACATAGAGATACTGAGAATCCAAGACACCCTCAAGACAGCTTGTGAAATGCTAGCAAGATCCACTCTAAGTCTTCACAGCTCAAACTAAGGCTGACAGACTGTCAGGGTTCAATGGCACCAGTTACCTTAAAAGCAAGAAACATGTAAGTGCAGGGAACATGAGGGCTCAGGGCACACATAAAGATTTTCCCATTTTTATTAAAAGCACTGTGTCAGCTTGATAATGCTTATAGGCTTTGATAAGCCACATGGAGGTTTCATAGGTCAGAGTTGTGAAGAAATCTCTCCACTGTAGTGGAGTGACCACCTCCTATATAGCCACGTAACTCCCTGTGTCAGTTTCTTTATCTGAAGGCACAAGAGGAGTTGTACATGATTTTACTCTGTCATGTGTAATATTTAATTTCTATTATTATGAATAATATCAACTACTCATCTTATAAAACAACCACAAACTCATTGCCATTGAGTTAATTCCAAATCATGGCAATCCTATAGGAGAGAGTAGACTAGTCCCTATAGCAGTGGTTCTCAACCTTTGGGTTGTGACCCCTTTGGGTGTTGAATGACCACTTCATTTAAGACAGTAAGATGTTTTGCCTCTTTATATATCAGCTTGGTCTTCTTTTCTTGCTCTAACTGCAGCAAAATGACAGTTATGAAGTGGCAATGAAGATAATGTTATGGTTGGGGGGGTCGCTATAACACGAGGGGGAATCGAGGAATGAGAAAGGTTGAGAAGCACTGCCCTATGGGTCTTCAAGGTTGTAAGTTGTTGTGTGGTACATTGGTTAGCTGGAAGTCCAAACCAAGGAGGCGGCCCCTAACAAGGACAAATAAATCCTGACAGACTGCCTCCTCTTTCCTGCTTGGGTTTGAACTGCCAACCTGTTGGTTTGCTGATGGCTGCTTAACCACTGCAGTCAGAAAGATGAGCTAAATGACCTAAAGTCACACAAGTAATCCTAAATACACTAGGCTCTCTTTCCTAAGTCCTGTATTCTCTCTAATAGTCTGCTCCTGAAAAGCAGAAACTAGTTCTGAAGGTTTCTTTTAGTTTCCAAATTCATGATTGTATGGATTCTCTATTCTTTAAAGACATACCTGATCCTGTTTATCTGTTTATCCTGCTTATTGAATATCATCCTAGAAGGGGTTTAAACCCGCTGAGACAGTATAATCACTGAGAGGGCTGGTTTCTCTTCTCCCCACTGCCTTTTTATCTGTTTCTGTGGTGCACCCACCCCAAGATTAGAAAAACTGGATATAGGCGCTAAATTCCTGTTTTAGATAAATGTGTTTAAATAGAGACATTTGCCTCAGACAAAAACATGGACAGAAGATTAGCTTTAGGAAATGATACTCCGAACGGATGCTGAAAGGCAGCCAGAACTGACAAGCGACATTGGAGCCCTTGTGGCGTTTTATGGGTGAGTGAAGTCTAGAAAACTACAGCTTTGCAAGTTACATGAGTTCACATTTCCTTCTGGAGCAGCGAGAAAAAGCTCATCCCAGTATCTCCCAGTATCTGTCGGCCCTTCACACTTAGACTCTAGCAAAAGTAAGCCATTCTAATTTTTGAGGGAAACATCTCCATGAGGTCTTACAGGAGAATACAAAATATCAAATACTGCCTTCAAGATCCTCCAGAAGCACATCCCAAGTGCCTCTGCCTGCCTTCTCCTCCCCACATGTCTACATATTCATCATAGTGGAATCTTGATCTGGGCCATTCGGAGAAGGGATTTGCCCCACCTCTTTGCCCTCTGAGACGCTTCTTGCCTGTAGGATCCAGCTCAAGGTCACCTCCTATTTAAGTACCTGACATTGACTCTATCTACTTTAAGTTGTTTTTATATTTGTTTATCTTCAACATGCATATGTAACTCCTTTGTCTTCTTATCCTGGTACAGAGGCTAAAATAAGTGTTTGGATGAATACAGAATGGCTACAGTGAGCAACATGAGATAATGATGGAGAATAAGATCATGTACACTCATTACTGCATAATAGAGAAGGAAGACATAATAGGGGGAAGGATGCATGTGAGCTGTGGTGTTGGCAAAAACTATAGAAAGTGCTATGGCCTGACATTAGAACAAATAAACCTATCTTGGAATAACTGCCACCAGACTGTTCCTTCAAAGTGAAGAAGGTGAGACTTAGAGATACTGACTCTTGGAGACACTTTCGACATATTATCAGGAGAGACCAGAAGACTGTCCAGGAGCTAGAATAACTGGGTGTCTGCAACAATGGGCTCAAATCTAACAGAATTGTGAGGCTGTCCCAGGATGGAGACCAGGTTTCCTTCTGTTGTGTTTGGGGTCCCTATGTGTCAGAGCCAACTGGAAGAAAGGCCCCTAACAGGAAATAACCACTCTCGCTGCACATGTTTGTCTCTCTTTTATTTGCTCTATTCTGGTATTGGTCTCTTTATATCAGAAGTAATTGATAATGTTGGTTGACATGGTAAAATCTAACAATTATTTTGAGTGTTATATGGATCAAGAACTGCAATGCTTATCTTTTCTAACTTCCACATAGAAGTGCTCAAGAAATCATTTCATATTAAAAAACATTAAAGAGGGGCTGAGCCCCGGTGGCATAGTGGTTGTGCGCGGGACTGCGGCCCACTGGGACGGAGGTTCAGTTCCAACAGTGGGACTTTTCCTCCTACTCCTACCACCGAGAGCAGTGATGCCAAAAAAAAAAAAAATTAAAGAGTACTACTAGACTCACAATCTCCTTGGGTCTGGCACTCATATCAGACATTTCCATACATACATTCATGAAGAGATGCTTTCTGTAAACAAGGACCTCTCCATGTGGTGACTGTCCAGCGATAGTCCTGTCCTGAATAACTTACCTGTTCTGTATCAGGCCTCTTGAGGTTCACCTTCTAAAATCATTTCCAAAGAGACCATTGGTCTCTGAGATAGTACACAAATGGGGGAATGCTGGAGGAACCTCTCTCCAACCCAGCCACACCCTAGGACTTTTTCCTCCCTTCCAGTTGGTTATTTTCAAGAATAGCATTTTGGGGTTATTCCCCTTTATGTTTTTACTGCCCCTAACATAGCATCAGATATCTGACAACCTGCATCCTCAGTCAGGTCTGATGATGAAAAGCATAAATGGTGAGACATACAAATTAAAAAGGAAACAGGACAGTATTCTCACAGGCCAGCAGAGAGAGGGGAGGGGGCCCATGGGAGGCAACAATTTGCAGAGGCCTTGAAAATAGTTGTGCCTATTACCAGACAGACATAAAGATCCCTGTGATTTATATAAGACCAAATTTGCTTCTGTTTAAGAAAAGCATTTATGGTATAGTAATAAGAAATGGGGATGATGAGACTTCATCTCGTGGATTTTGGACATATAATCAGGAAAAGGACATCACGCTGTGTGGGGTCGAACCAAACTCACTGTCCACACGTCAATTCCAACCCTTTAGGATAGGGTAGAACTACCTTTGTGGATTTCCTAGACTATAAATCCTTTTTTATATAATCATTTTGTTGATGGCTCTTACAACTCTTGTTACAATCTATACATTAATTGTATCCCACACATTCATACATATATTCTATATTCATACATATTTTCTAGACATTTACTTTCCATTGAGCCTTTGGGATCAGCTCCTCTTCGCCCCCACCCCCCTTCCTGTGGCCCCAGGATAGATTGTAGATTGTTAATTACTTTCAAATCTCATATCTATCGACCCCTGTCTCCCTTCCTCTATGGTTTCTGTTGTTCTTCCTCCTGGATGGAGGTATGTGGTTATGTGCCATTCATTGCAATTGGTGCCCCCTCCCTAACCCCCTCCCCTTACCCCTACCCTTTTGTTAGCTCTATTCTCATTTCCATTCCTAGGTTCCATGTGTTGTGAGTTTTATCTGTTGCCTATACCTATGTACATGCTCCTGTCTAGTCTAGATTGGAAAGCGGCACTGCGTCATGATAGCATGGGGTGAGGAGGCTTCAAGAGATCAGAGGTATATTGTGTGACCCCCTAGCGCTCTACTGCACCCTGACTGACCCAACCCCTCCATGAGACCCCTCTGTGGGGGGATATTACATTGTCCATAGGTGGGCTTTGGCTCTCTGTACCAACCCCCTTCCATTCTCATCCATGTATTTCTGTTTGTTTACTGTTTGTTGTGAGTCTTCTGATGTCCATTACCCAGTCTCAGTGACACCTTACAATCACACTGGCTGGTGTGCTTCTTCCATACAGGTTTGTTACTTCACTAGTGGATGGCTACTTGTTTGACTTCAAGTCTTTAAGACCCCACATACTATATCTCTTAATAGCCGGGCACCACCCTCTGTCTTCACAACATCTGTTTATGCACCTATTTTGTCTTCAGTGATCGTGTAGTGGATGGGTAAGGGGTGGGATGAGCATCACAGAATGCCAATTTATTAGAACAAAGTCTTCTCGTGTTGAGAGAAGGTATGAGCTGAGGCCCAAGGTCTGTCTTTAGCTTCAGTGGATTGCCTTATAAATATAGGTCAATTCTACTATTGTTATGGATCAATGTTCTTACCTAAGTGGACACCTCTGTTAATCTCCCTATCTGTGCCTTTGCTTCCTAAAGCTTTCCTCTGTTTCCTTTTTGCCTCCTCCTGCCCTGCCACTTTCTCCCTTCTTCCACCTCTTAGTGCTTTCTCTCCACTAGCTTGTTATTGCTTAGTATTCACAGGTTCTCTACCCTCTCCTAGATGCTGGTTTCACTTCCCTGGTTGCCCCCCTGTCTATGACACCATCTGCTCACCACACCATTCACCCACCTCCTTCTTCCTCCTCTACCTTCTGGGGTCATTGGCCCCATTGCCTTCTCCCAGGCTTCCTTCCCATTGCCCAACCCGTATAATTAGGCAAACCATCCACGTCCTGGTTCAAACAATAAGAAAACACATGGCTGAAGACAGAAAAGGAAAATGAGAGAAAAGAAAAAAGAAAGAAAGAAAAAAGCCCTACTGAGGACCAGGTCTGTTTGCTAGTTCCCATCAGACCCTCCCCCCTGGTCCTAAGGGAGAGCCAGGGCTGCCCCTTCTAGCCTGAAGTCAGTTCTTGGGGCTCTTCAGGGGCTCTGTGACTCGGCTTTACTTCAATTGCTGATCTGCTATGCTCCATTCCCACACTGTCTCTCTGCTGGGTATCCCTATTATTGTCCCCTGTCTCTGTATACTCCAGTTAGGGGACAATATGGTTTGCATTATTGATAGTCCCACAATTCTCTCTGAGCCTTAGCAGCTCCATGCAGGGACCTCCTCTTCTGGGCTTGGTGTGCCTATATGGAGTCTAGGCTGACTGCCCTGTTCTCTTTTTCCTTTTTAGTTTGCTTCCATGTGGATATGGTGGATCTGTTCCTTTCCCCCACTAGAAGGTCTAGTATCCTTCTCTGTGGCACACACATCCAGGGTCAGGGTCAGGCCCTGTCCCAGACTATAAATCTTTATGAAAGTAGAAAACCTCATCATTTTCCACTGAGAGGCAAATGGTTTTGAACTGGTTAGCAGCCCAATGTATAAGCCACTGCATCACCAGGGTTCCTCTGATTGAGTAGAAGATCAACATAATACATAATGGAAATAATACATAAGTAGCACAATACCTAATGGGGATAATGCACAGGTGGGAGAGCAGATTGACACAGTGGTTGCAACAAGGGGCTCTAAAGTCACAAGTTCAGCACTAATCAGACCGAATTTCATGCTGTTGTGCAGAAGGCCACAGTGAGGCAAAGCCCACTCCACAGCACTTCACAGCAACAAATAACAAAGATAATGATAAGACCTGCGCTTGCGTCCTATGGGTTACCTTGACAGCAGTGAATTTGATTTTGGAGTTTGGGGGGTTGTGTCTAGGGTTTGGTGTTTTCTCACTCTGAGATGGTGAGCGGAACATCGAACTGATTTCTATTTGTAAGATGTACACATGCATCATAGTGCTGCAGTGAAAGTTAAATGGACGCATAGCCTGGGTTAGCAAGGAGGCCATACAATTTAGTCTTCATCATCAATATCTGTATAACTCAGGACAGTCATTTGCAAAGATTCTTTAAACTAGAAAAATATGGCCTCAAACATAGGACTTCTCCTGAAATATGTTAAGAATGAACTGAACATATATCTAGATCACTTTACATTTGTGTAGGCCCCACTTAAGCAAACAACAAGAAAAATAAACCTGTGGCCATCCTGAAGGACAACTAGTGTCCCAACCTGCTTGTCACTGTTTTGTGGACAGATGGTATTTTGAGACCCCCGTGCTGCTCTGGTGATGAATGTGTGTCTTGCCTCACACTATGTCGGGAGAAGCCAGTTGAAGTCATTTTGAAGGGAACCTCTCCTAGGCCCATAACCAAAATGTGTTTTGTCACTTCCTCTGGGGCAGAGCACAGAAAAAAAATAAAACATTAGGTGAGCAATACGTGCATTGGAAAGCAGAGCCTAAATATATATGTCTGCTGTTCCAAAGACATCGAGCCTGATTTTCTTTATAATCGTGATTTCTGTGACACTGCGAAGTGAGAAACCCAAGAACTCTGTTTCTGCAGCAGCTGCACCAGGAAGCACAGCACTTTGGGTCCTCCCTTCACCAGGCCAAAGAGATGGACTGCAGACAAGTCAGCGTCGCTGACTCTTGAAGGCGCACTTCACTTTCTAAGACTGCTATTGGATGACTTCACATGCACACCGAATAGCACAGGATCTAGGACTGTTTTAGGTGCTCAGCAAAGGAGGGGGTCTGGTTGGTTTTAGACTGTCTTCCCCTCTGCGCAAGAAAAGAGTGAACGGTGCGGGGGAAATGCCTGCAGGGAGGTTCAGCTAAGGGACCATCTAGAGAAAGAGAGGAGCCCACATGGTCTGCAGGACTATTTGAAAACAGAACATGGGTTCTTCATTCCACAAAAATATTACTTATTCATATTCCTGTAGACTATCTTGGGGCATATCATTTAGATTTGTAAATGTTTTGCTAGTATGTTAAAAGGCAAGATGCAACTATTCTCAGAGGGCAGTGTAAGTTCACTGTTGGAATGAAGGCACGGGGAGTCTGCGTGGTTCACGACTCCTTGGATATGAGCAAGAGGTCTAGCTCAAAGCTGCAAACTGCTGCTGCACTTGCACTGGTTCCCATCCTTGATGTTTGCACCCAGATGTTTTCAGGATGCTTTTGTCTTTAAAGGTCTGGGCTTTGTGATATAATACTCATATGTCATGCTATGATTGGATGTCTTCCTACTACTGATGAATGACTATTATAAACTTACAGTTATACATATGCACACACTGAAATCAAAATGCGTTATCGTGTGTGCAGTAAGCTCTTTTGTGCTTGCTTGTCAGTTGTGCTCTCAGGACAAAATCGTTTGCCTTCATCTGATGGTTTGGTTCAGGTTTTAAAACTGGCCTATGTTGGCTTCTAGGGAAGGCTCCTATTGTTTTTATTTCCTCACGCTGGATCCCAAGGCTTCTGATGCTTCTCAGCCTCGATGCTAACAGAAATTCCACAGTGCATGGCATTCATACTCTGACAGCTCAGGAAGCTGTAAGTCCAGAGGCAGGGCCCCCACTCTAGGGGACTTCTCTAGCTCTCTATTGACTCTGGAGTGAAGCCCTGCCTCATTTAAACACCTGGGACCTAGTGCCCTTGTAGAGCTTCATGAGTCTTACCACCGGCATCCCCCTGGGCATCCCATGGGCTCTCAGCTCAGGGGTTCTAGGTCCAAAGAACACACTACACTCCTGGCTCTTCTTCTGGTTTTGGTGGGGGGATGGGCTACAGAGGCTCCTCTTTCTCTGCCCACTTCTCTCTTCACCAGTAAAATAAAAAAAAATGCTGCAGGACACACCTCAAGGGAACACCCCTTCCATTATATGAGGGCTGAGACCTGGCTGGTGAGGGTTTTGCCTCCCACTCTAATTCCCTTATGATGGAACACATCAGATCACATTGTGGATGGTGATAACGTCATTACCTACCAAACTACTGAGAATCATGGCCCAGCCAACTTGACACAAAGTGGGGGTCAGGGGGATGTTATGGGTGGGAGACACGACCCTATCCCTTATACTCCTTTACCAACTTTCCTCCCACTCACCTATGACACTCAGTTCTGGCCTCTGTGTATTCGTCAGACTGTGGACACATTTCTTTAAAATGGCCTCAGGAAAAAATAAAATTAAATACAAAAATGGCCTCAGAACCCTTTCACCTGTGTATCTTCCTGGCATAGGTCTTCACAAGTAAACAGGCCCGACGACATATGCTACTTTCTGCCAGGCTATGGGATTCTATTTTCAGAATGTTTTCTGCAAAATTTTTATAAAAGAATAAAAGCAAATATAAGGAAAAACAAAATAATACTTAATACAAATGTGAAAGCCAAACTGAAATACCTCAGTGCCTACCAATAACAAGCATATCAACAGCAGCAACGAAAGTCAGCATCTTGTAGTTATGGAAAATTGCCTGTGCTTGTGCTCAAGGCCTGTGAGGTGAATCATGATCATATCAAAAACCTGGAGTTTTCCCATAGTGTCATCTGACACAGTCTGGTCTCATTGCTGATTTCATATTGACTCCCTCCCCACAAAATAAAGCAAATTCACGGGTTGCTGTGATTGATGGCTTCGTTAATGGCAGAAAGATGAGCCGAGCTCTTGGGGGACTGAAGGTGAAAGTAAAGAGAGGTGTGTCCCACAAGACAGATGAAATCCAGGAGAGTTTGCAGATGAAACCCAGAAATACATTTACTCCTTAGAAAACAACAAAATGAATCATTCAGTGCAGGTCATTTAGCAACCCCTTGGAAAACAATGAAGAGAAGGAGAAGGGGAGAGGCCCAGCAACAAACTCTAATTCTCTCTCTCTCTCTCTCTCTCTCTCTACTCCTTCCCTCCTCCTCTTGATCCCTTTGTTTTACTGTTGTTGTTATTTGGAAATTTCCCATGGCTCTGTGGCCAGATGGGTCAGGCCATTGCAGGAGAGAGATGCTGAGCCTTTCTGAATAACTGCATGTCAGAATTTCCCTTTCCTTCTGCTTCCTGGGTCTAGGAAAGGAAGTGAGTTCATTTTGTATACTCTTGACCACAAAAAAGACCAGCCTTTTCAATCGTCTCACATGCACGTCAAAGTTGGACGTTGACTAAGGAAATATTGAAGAAGACTCGATACATTTGAATCATGGTGGCGGTGAAGAATATGGAGGCACCATGGATTGCCAAAAGAATAAGCAAATCTATTTTGGAAGTATAGCCGGAATGCTCTTTAGACGCTAGGCTGATGCCGTTTCATCTCATATCCTTTGGACATGCTACCTGAAGAGGCTAGTCTTCAGAAAAGAGGAACATCGAACAGTAGAGGATCAATGAAAAAGAGGAAGACATTCAACAGGATGGATTGACACAGTGGCAGCAAGAGTAGGCGCAAACATAAGAACCATTGAGACGGGCAGAGGATCCTGGGCAACATCTTCTGTTGCGCACAGACTTGCTGTGAGTCAGCTCCCACATGACAGCATCTAACACTGTTCGTGGGCATTTAGCATAGCTACCTATAAGGCAAGAAATCGGAAGTATTTGGGGTACGAGTGTCTCTAGCTTGTTCCATAACAAAGCATTTATTCCCTAACTTTTTCAGTGTTGAGGGGGGGTCTTTTCTTTCTTACTCATTATTTATATTTGGCCTTTATATTATTATTATTATTATTATTATTATTATTATTATTTTATCCTTACCACTTTCTATTTATTTTGACTTTACTGTTTCTGTTGGGGTTTTCCAGTTTGAGGTATACAGGAGAAATAGATACATGGTGATAATAACTGATACAAGGGTTGATGAGGGATGCAGGGGTGTGGGGGGGATAGAGAAGGAAAGGGGATTTCAGGAATGAAAAATGAAGATTGGAGAGGAGAGAGAGCACTAGAAATGGATTGTGAGTGTACAACTCATTTTAAAGACCATTTAACTTTGTGGGGAGGTATTCTAAAATGGATCTGGTAATGGTTATATAATTCTCCTTGAGATGATTGAACAATTGAATTGTATGATATGTAAATTCTGTGCCAATAAACTGTTTCTTTTGTGTGTGTATAGATACATATAGTTAGTTAGTTAGTCCAGGTAGACTAGAGAAACAAATTCATAAACTCACAGATATAAGGAAAAGGCTTATATTACAGAGGAATGCAACATTGAGAAAGCATACCAACCCAGTGCAGTCCAAGGTTATAAGTCTGATATTAGCTCATATATCTGATGCCCATCTACAAAGTCTCCTTCCGACTGACTCACAAAGCACATGAAATGACACCAGGACAATCACGGGCCAATGAATGCAGAGTCTTCTGTATCCAGTGATGGTAGAAGCATCCCGGCACTGACTGGAGTCTCCCCATGGCTCGTCATTTCCAGGGCTCAGGGTCCATCAGCAGTATCCGTTGCCGGTAGAAGCATCTCATCATTGGTAGGAGTCTTCTCATGGTTTCTCCGGCCCCAGAGGTTTGGTTCCATCAGGGTAAGCCCATGTGGTTTCTCCTCCAGTCTCCAGGAATCAGGATTGATCAGCATGTTGTCACCTCATCTTGTCAGCAATTCATCTCCAAGGAACTGAGTCTAGTCTCTCTACTCCAATTGGGAAATACCATGAAACTTCCCAGAATTTTCTGGAGAAAACCATGCCCACACATGCCCCACAAGAGGCTTCATTGGCTATTTCTGGATCGACAGACTAAACTCCACTCCTACACTCCCAATATCATGAAATTGCCATCAAGTACATGACCACCACATATTCATATCTAGAAATATATATACATACATACACATATATATAAAACTTAAGGGAAATTCTGCCCTTTAAACTATTCCAAAACATTCAATGATGGGTGAGGCGATAATGAAATAGGGACAAATAATGGAAGAGGGCAAAGTTGTCATGTTGAGCACAAGGCGTATCTGACCCCAATCGCTGTCATTGTCAATTGCCTCATGTTCACATGGAAGCTGGACAATGAATATGGAAGACAGGAGAAGACTTGATGCATGAGAATTATGGAGCTGATTAAGAGTATTGAAAATTCTGCAGACTTTCTGAACAAACAGATTTGTCTTGGAAGAAGTAGTCCAGGGAGAATACTCCTGAAGAGTGAGGACGGTGAGACTTTGTCGCACATACATGTTCTCCCGAGAGACCTGACCCTGACCCAGAACATCATGCCTGGTAAAGTAGACAAATGGTTGTGGTAAAAGTGGAAGCCCCGCAACGAGATGGATTGGCACGGTGGCGGCAACCATGGGCTCCAAACAGAACCACCGGTGTGAGGGAGGGGCGGGACCAGGCAGTGTTTCCTTCTGTTGTAGGCAGGGTTTCCGGTGGGGACAGACGAGATGGTGCTTGGCAACACATTTGCTGCGCGATTTTGCAGACGTTCCCTCCACCTTCAGCAGGTAGTTTCTATTACTTTCACCTCTCAGGAAAGTTACGTATTTGAGAAATTTTTTAAAAGGGAAAAATCGCTCTCGAAAGAACAAATAGCGCTTTACCAGGGCCTACTCGAGCAATAATAATTGGCAGCCACGTCCGCAGATTCTCACCTGCAGTGCTGAGCCTCAAAGAAGCGGGTGAGATTAGTTCCATTTCAGTTCCAGTAGCAACAGGCACCAGGCCCACATGTTTATATCTTGGTGGAAGCAGGGGACAGATCGTCGAGTGAGTCTAGAGTCCATGATCAGACGGGAGGGAAGCCCTCCTCCCGAACATCAAAATGAAATAATTGCCAGTGGCAGCTTGTACTGGGTGAGGAGGCAGTGTTTTTGCAAAAAGGAGCCATAGGGAAGCAAAATGAAAATAAATCGCTCCAATTCTAGGCATCCTCTGTGCCAGGGCATCGGGGCTCTCATCCACAATCCTCAGAAGAATGGATGGTTCAAAATCGAAGTCCCAAACAAGCAGCGCACACAACATACAATGTGGGAAGGGAAGGGACTCTGAGTGAAACCATTCGGGTCTTCTTCCAAGCCTGGAAAACCCGACTGGAGCCTACTCGGCACCGGAAGGGGTGTGGCACGTGAGAATCACCTCCAGAGCACTCCCCGGGCTGGCCTCTCCGGGGTACATAAAGTATAATGGGATGTTCTCAATTAGTGCTATGATGGAAAATGCAAATTCGAATCTGTCACTTTAAAAACAGGAATGTCTCTTTGGCTTTTATTTTTGGAAAAAGAAAAAATTCAACTGTTGTCAAGCCTGACTCAAGGTGACCTCGTGTGCGTCACAGGAGGACTGAGCTCTCTGAGTTTTTCTCTGACTCATTTTCTGGTGAGCAGACACCAATCATTTCTTCAATAAAATGACCAGACGTCCCACTTTTTAACAGTTTGTCCACTCTCACGGCATTTTAAAATTAAAATAAATATATTAAAATTTTTAAACAAATATAATTTTAAAATAAATATATTACAATTTAAAATAAATATATTATTATTTTTGCATTCTATGAAAATTTTTGTTGCTCCAGATAGACCAAATTTTTAATCAAGGACTTCCTCTCCCCGCCCCCCTGTCAATGGTGTCCTGCTTAAAATCTGGTCACTTTATCAGGGGACTTGAACCTCCAACTCTCCAGTTAGCAGCTGGCCCAGAGGCCATTTGCGACAACCCCCCGGATCAACTTAGTGTTGATATCACCCAGGAAACAAACCGCCTGCAGAAGTCTGCTCACTTGAAATGGAGTAGAGATCTGCCTGTCCTACCTGTGCCTAGTTCATCACCCCCACTGCACCCCCTTCCACTTCTACTCACTGGCCCTTTCTCATTTCCCCCCTCTTTCGCAGTCCCGGGCAGAAGTGAAGTGTGAAAGGCTGTTCAAGCACTCTTCACTTACTGAGAAAGGAAACTAGCTGGCCAGTTTTTGTATTCCGTGATATTAAAGTAATTCGTCTGAGTGCGCACTAATGACAGTAAATCTCCCATGCTGACAAGCCGTGGTCAATTATCCTTTCTGCAGGCTTTTAAATCTGAAGCCCTGGGAAGTGCAGCCACGTTAAAAACTTGTGGCTTGCTTATTCACACTAAACAGCCAACCAAAAGGAGCAGCGTCCTAAATGGAGCGCCACGATGCCCCCTCAGCCCCCCTAATAGCTCTCCAAGGGACCTGCAAGGGCTGGGACACTTCCACTGGCATTGACATGGATAGAGGAAGCCGTTTAAATAAAGTGGTGTGCTATTTATCCCTATAATAAGGAGTTTAACAGCCACAATTAGGAAGGAAACTCTGCAAGCCTGAACTCCAGTTACTTATTACTACCACTGAAAGTCAATTAAAGTATCTAAGTAATTACAGGGATTGGGATCATCTGTCATCTGGCAAATCATATTAGAGGGAAGAAGCCCTTGGTTTGTTTTGAAAGCATGTGTCTAGTCTCCATGATGTTGGTTGATTTCTGGATAAGGAAGCTTGCCCCTTGCATCTGAATCCAATCACTCGAGAAAGCAACAGAAGGGTTACCTCAATGTCCGTGCCAACTTAGCAGTCGTTGGCCAAGAGCAGGAGTTGGCCAAGAAGTTGATATGGAAGTGCCTCATCAGCCACACCATCACCCAGAAGATGCTCACCCACTCCAGAGTCGGTGGCCGCTTCGAGGGAGCCCGAGGTGGGCCTGAGGCATTCAGCTCCTTATCAGTCTTAAAGGCCTCCGTGTGAAAGTTGGATGCATTTGAATTGTGGGGCCAGTGAAGAATACTGAAAGTACCACCGACTACCAGAGGAATCAGCATGTCCGTCTTCAAAGAAGTATGGTCAGAATGCGTCTTAGAAGCAAGGATGGCAAGTCTTTGTTTCACATACTTTGGACATGCTAACAAGCGAGATCACCCTCTGGTTCCCTTTCCCGACGAATCAAAACACTGGCCAGGGTGGTCATAAAAGGAAGGAAAGAAACCTTGAAGCTGCCCTCAGTGCTCTTGGAGCTTGCGCTCGTTTCAGACAGGGTAAAAATAGATAAATAAACAAACAAGAGAGAGCAGTCTCTGGGAAAGGACAGCATGCATGGTAAACTAGTGGGTCAGCAAAAATGAAGACCCTCAACGGGATGAATTGACACTGTGACTGCAACAGCAGGCTCAAACATAGCATTAGTGAGGTTGGTGCCGGCTCCTGTAGTGTTTCATTCTGCTGTTCACAGGGAAAATATGTACAGGCTCAACACCTCCAACAACAACAATCTTGTGCTCTTCTGAGTCTTATTGGCTTCCAAGTCAATGGTTTCCCAGTCTCGCAAAAGTTATCATAATTAAAACCACTTCTGTGCTTTTTCTCAGGAGCCCTGGTGGTGTAGTGACTACGCACTGGGCTACCACCAGCTGCTCCAAGGGAAACAAATGGGGCCTTCCACTCCCATAAGCAGTCTCAGAAACTCCCTATCCTGTAGTCTTTATGTGTCTGAGTTGACATCAACTTGGGGCCAATGAGTTAATGCTTGTTCTCAGTTATGAAGTAGATTCTGTTCTATGAGCTGTCTGTGGGAGTGGAAGTGTATTGCTCAGTGATTCTCAGATTGCGGATACCTAACGGTTTATACTTTCAGTCAACTACCTGCCCACCATCTGGGTTGCATTTCTTGGTTTCTGTTGGAGTTTAGTAAATTCTGGTGATTGTTTTCATCAGGTTCAGCTGGTGTTTCTTCCATCTGTTCTCTCATCAACTCAGCAGTGTGGTCTGAATGGTTGTTTGGTGCATGCAGGGAAGCAGAACCATTGCTTCTAAATTCAATACCAACACTTTCCTTCCTGTCACGTTGACTCACATAGAAAGTGCATTTGCTCACACCCTGAGCAAATCAAGGAGTCTCTCAATGCTTCTAATTTCTTCTTCAGCCAACACTTACAGAGAAAGAGTTATGAAAGCACATATCCGTATAGGAAAATTGAGCTCCCTTCCCTCCCCTGGGAGGGGGAGTTTCTCATACTTTTCCTCACTTCTTTCTCAGAACCAGAAGACAAAGAGGAAAATACTTTCAGCTGATCTTTTCAATGACTCGAGGGCTTAAAGAAGGTTCATCTCTGGTTCAAGGGATGGGAAAAACTTGGGTCAGCCAATCAGGTCAGGGTCAGAGACGATTAGAGTCTGGCCATCATTTGTGTTGAATTAAGAATATTTGCTGTTCTTCACATCCCAAGAGAGAGCTTAGGATTTTAACTTACTCTCTTGTGCATCTATGTATTTTAAGCATTCATTTCAACTTGGGGTGAGACTTCCCAGAGGATCCATTTTCTCCTGCTTCCCTCTCACAGCATGTCCTTTGGCATCTCCTGTTCCGCACCTGTGATGTGTTGCCTTCCTATCTTCAGGACTACTTGCCTTCAGCATGCTGTTTATGTAAAAAGGAAAATGCTATGTGTGTCCAAATAAACTGACCCGAAGGAAGTGAAAACTCTGACAAAATGTTTTTTTTATGAACGTGTTGTACAACTTTGTGCATGGAAATTATAATCCATAACTATGCACTATAAACAAGATCCTCTCAGGCAATAAACCCAAAGGCAAGAACAATGAGTTCTACAACATCAGTTCCTATCAAAAGTCTTCTTAAAACCTTTCAGTAACTCACTTCTCACAATACTCGGCATATTGCTCTGAAACTACTGTATCTGGATGGCTCACATCACGACAGTTAGAGCATAAGTCACATCAAGTCAGAATTATGTTGCATTTCTCTGGTGGCTAGCTTTTGGGCTGGTCCTCAGCAAATATTTGTCCAAGGAAGATTTGATTAATATTTGATGTAGTAGGTGCTAGGCTTCAAGATAACAAGAACACTAGCTCAGGCCTTCAACAAATTTGAGTACTCATGCTGCAATTCCTAAACCTGAGTAATAATCAGAATTTCTCAAGAAACTTTAAACATAGATTTTTGTGTTCAAGGACTTCTCATACAGTAGGTGTGAGTAGGAGTCCAGAATTTTATTTTTTTTGTTCCCCCTCTAGTGCCCCCTGCCCCGAATTGTATTTTAAGGTGCTCTCCCAGACAACTCTGGTGATCAGTCAATTTGGGAGGCTTTGGGTATAGGGGAAGATAATGAATCCTTATATTTTTATACTTCTTTTCCTTGGTATGAAGTTTTCATATCCATTAAATCATTTGTAAAAAGGGTGTATAGTAAGGTGATCAGATGCCCCACCTTTTAACATTTGTCCTGTTCCCGCAGCATTTTAAATTTAAAATAAATATATTACAACACTATTTTTGCGTTCTATGAAAATTTTTGTTGCTCCAGGTAGACCAGATTTTTAATTGAGAACCACCCCCTCCCCCCACCCCCAGTCAGTGGTGTCCCGCCTAAACTGTAGAGGCAATGTCTAAACCTCCTCTGACTTCTTCATACGTGAGAATGAGAACTCAAACTCCACACAGACCACACTCACAATTTTAAGCTTTCTTCGGGAAGCTAACAGGTTCTGGTTCAGGTTCCTAAATGCTCAGCATACAGTTCTTGGATCAGGACACCTTATTCTCAGCCCAATCCAGAACCAGTCCTCCCTCTTGTCCCGATCAATCCTCTCTACCCTGCTGGTGCAAGGTTACAAAGCTCTTTTAGTTCTGCCAATAAATTCCCCAAGGGCACTCTCCTCTACTAAGAGCACCAACCTAAAGGCATTCAGCTCTAGCTCAGTGAATAAGCAAATCTAGCTTCCCCCAATTAAGTGCATGAAGGTACCCTACTCTGCGAGTGACCTTTCTATCCCAAAGCATTCAACTTTACTCAATGCATGGACTGAGAAGCCCACTATTCTGCCTAATGTTCCAGCTCTTAGTTCTTCTGCTGCCATATCTCCATTACTACACTGGAGTCTACGCTTTATATCCTAGAATCAAAAAGATTCAATGTGCAGAAATACTGGAGTGCCAAAAGACTCTGCACTCTTTGTTCTCCTTTCTTGCTGGTAGTGAAACCACCCCTCTTGCTTCTGACATGTCTATTTCAGCAGGATGGCAAATTGACCAATCCCCATATTAGAGTTCCAAACTTTTATAATCACCAGTAATCCTGTTAGCAATCACACATGGGAGAATCCTATTATCTTCTCGGCATCTTCCCTTGTCTTTTCTTTCTTAGACCCATCAGGAAAAAGTCATCTGGTGGGACTTCCAAAGACGATGACTAGAAGAGCCAGAGTAAGTAATTTGTTGCATAACACGTTTGATTCTTACTCTCTAAGTTAGCCAGTGTACCCTGTAGCTAACAAAGGAGATTATGAAGCCCAAGGAGTTTACAGATGAGGACTGGAGCCCCCAGTTTACAACTGAAGAGTAAAGGCCACTTGTGGCCCTTGAGGAAGGTGCTCCCTGCCCATTCTGGAGGGCAATCCTGGCGTTCATTTCAGTCGAGTTCTTTTGGAGGTCCTTGGAGATCTCCACGTGTCTTTTGGCTGTATGCCATGGGTGGTTTACTTGCTTTCCTTCGTGTCTAAATTTTCATCTTTTTTTCTTTCGTATCTCAAAAGTTGCTAGATGTAAAACACACCCTACCCTGATATGGCCTCATTGACACAACAAAAAAGGACCCTGTTTAAGTGAGGTTATAACCACAGTTATAGGGCTGCAGGGGCAGCGAATGATTTAATGCAGCTCCTCTAGCCAAAGCCTCTAATTCCCACCAAGTGACCTTTCCCTCATGAATCTGATAAGAAGGTGGAAGAAGAGGATTCACCTGGGAGTGATGGTGAACAATATTCTCTGGTGTGCCATGCTGCTGTGTATAAAATGAGCCTTCTAAGAAGCAAGAAGGCGGATCTCGTTAAGATCTTACCCCAGTAAGAACCAGGGGTAGAATGTGTCCTCTGGACCTGAGATTCCTGCACAGTGAACCTCGTGGACCCAGATGATAACTCGACTTTCAGAAGAGCAGCAGCAGAAGCATGAGAAAACCTGGATGGACTTCCCAACCCACAGAGCAAGTAAAGATGAATGCTTTTGTGCAGGAGGCTGGCTTGTGGAGTGCAGTGCCTTTGGGCACTTAATTCAGGGGCTGGTTTTGCTGACCCATGAAGTATAAGCTGAATGCCTTCAAGTTGAGGCATACAGCAGAGTGGTATGTCCTTTGGGCATTTATTAGCAGAATTGACAGAACTTTGTAACCTGTGCTGATAAACAACTCAACCCTAAGCATTTCTCACTGGCATCACAACTTGTTAACTTCTTTATTAAACCCTTTAATCATGAATTTTGTCTGTGAGTTCTGTGTAGTCATTGCAATGGTTTTTAGAAACTAGGAAAGTAAAAACTAGCGAATGCTAAGACATCACAGTGAATTAGAATAGCAACACATATTTTGAGGGGCATTTGATTCAATCTACAGTGCATGTCTTATATGGAAAATAAATCGACAAATTAACCAACTGGCAAAAGTGGTAAGCCAAACAGCACAAGTGGAATGAACATGGGTCACACGTGGCCTGGTCCCTTGGACAGTATACCAAATGCAATTCTTCAACTGAACCCCATTCCTGAATTTCATCTGTTGGCCTTTTCTTGATTGTTACCTAACCCACTCTGCTTCATCCTGCAGTATGGTTGAGAAAACTCACTAAAGGATTTGTCCCACTATTATCATAAAATCCAATGTGACATTGACACTGCACTTAACAGCAATCAGATGAAAATTCCAGCTGCTCTCTGGGTTAGTAACACAGCAAGTTTCATTTTACTATAAGGAAGCAGGATGAGGTAGAGGCTTCCACATTTTCTGTGTAGGTACAGGATGTGAAATATATCCATGCTGCATTCTTACAGTTCAAGGTCAGAGGTCCAATAGTGGGGACACTGAGCTTGTATGGTCCTCAAGGACACATTCCCTTCAGACTGGGTATAAGAGACATAAGTATGGCTCAATGGCTGATGGTATGTATCAAGTGTATCATTTTCATAGGGAGTAATGCAACAATGGCCATAGATAATGTTTTATGCAGTGTTTAGGCAGAAAATTATTATTTTATATCCCTGTAGTTAGTTATAACAACAAAAACATTTTTCCTTATATTTCTGCCAGCATTAGTTGACTTTATAATAATTTCCTTTTTGAACCATCTAATACACTCTAATGAAATGAAGCCTGTCAGGTAAGTTTTGGACTACTAAATACAAGGACTTTAGATCAAGCCCACAACCACTTTTTGGGAGAAAGATGGGACTAGCTACTCCTTCAAATATTTACCCCTTCAGAACTTCTGTGGAACAGTTCTACTCTGTTCGATAAGCTTGCTCCGAAATGAAACCCACTCGACAGCAGCGACCAATTATTACAAGAAGAATCCATGGGTAAAACAAACATTTAAACACTTGGCTATTGACAAAAAGGTCTGTGGCTTAAATCTACTGTTTTCAGAGGTATCGCTGAAGAAAGATCTGGTAATCTGCTTCCAAAAAAATCACAGACATCAAAACCATTAGGAGCATAGTTCTGTTCTGACACACACTGGGTCTTCTACTCCAACAGCTGGGATTTGTGTTGTTTTGTTTTAATTACAAAGCTCAGAACTAGGTCCTGAACCCGATATTAAAAAGATACTGTCTGGTCCTGGAAAAAGGTATCAAAAGTGGCTAGAAAGCATCCTGGGGAGGTGCAGCTTGGCACTTTCCCAAGGAAAAGAGACCAGCTGTCACCATAGGCATGGTTACTTCCTACTGGACTTGGGTAGAGAGGGGGCAGGTCAGATCTGTCATATCTCTGGCAGCATGTGTGGGGATGTGATGTCTGAGACTTAGAGATTAAGTCACACTCCTTCCAATATCAACAGTTTTTCTTCTTGTGTGGTCACTGTGATTCACAGAAGCTTCCAAGCAGCTTGTTATATAATGAACCAGCAGCATAGAAACTACAATGTCAGTCTGAGATTGGCTATGAACTCTAGTGTGTTGTTTGGTTAGACCTATATTATTCTTTAAACTACGGTCTCCTACAAAATTTCAGAATATGATCCACATGAACAAGACAAAGTCCATAGCCATGCACATCTTAAAGAACACCAGTTAAGTTCCCCGGGGGCAGAGTGAGTTACCTGATGGGCTGTTAACTACAAGATCAAAAGTTCCAACTACCAGTTGCTCCCTGGGACGGAAACGAACCTTTCTGCCCCACATGGGGCAGTTCCATCCTGTCGTGATAGGATCACAGGTTCTCAAACATCATCTGTGAGTACGTGTATATCATCTGTGAGTCATCTGTGTATATAGTTTACTCCAATTAGTTGACTCCACTGTGTTCTATGTCCTTGACAGCAACACACTGAACTCCTTTTGCAAGTCTTTGGAAGGATGGGCAAGATGGGTCTGTGGATGGCTTTGTTGGTACAAGAAGTAACTTCCTTAAAATTATCATGGGGACATTATTAGTGGGTGCCTATAAGATGTCTGTTAAGACAAGCAAGATTAACTGTCTTTTCAATAAGATAAAAAAACAATGGATTGTAATCTCTTTTATATTCTTTGCAATAATGAATGAAATTTCATCAGTGGAAATGAACACCAAACTGGTGAAAGACTCCAAAAAAGTGTTATTCTGAATGGTATGTGGGCAAAAAAGTGTTATTCTGACAGGTATTTGGGAAACAAATTTAATTAAAACATTATTTTATAAGACTATGCAATGAGTTTGGATTTCAGGATATGTTTAAAAATCACATTGTCACCCCCTTATTGTGCTCGAGAGCCCATCTTTTAAAAAATATTGTATTCATTTGAGTATTTGCATTATAGTAACTCACTGTTACTCAGTAGATAGCTAGCTTCAATTTCTATTCACACCTGATGGGTTTTCACATTTTGTTTCATCCAAAAAGAAGCCATTCAATAATAGCAATCTTTAAATGTAGTATATAAATCTTTTATTTCCACATTGGTGAAAATTAAGACAAGGTCCAGTCTTCAAACAACCTACTAGTAAAATGAGGGTCATTTTCTTGTTGTTGTTATTTTATTGGGGTATTTTTTTCATCTCAAATCTTTGTCTTTTTCAGGAAAAATAAGTTAGGGGGACCGAAAAGAGACAAATGATGTACATCCAATTTTGACAGATAAAATGGATCATCAAACTCGGTCATCACATTTTGAGTGATTTGTGTTTTATTAGGAGGGGGTCAATTTTCCTTCCAACTCAGAGATGACTTTTTCTGCAACACTGTTGTGTTCTGTAAACACCACAAGACATTTATGGAGGTCTAAATACAGACATGTACATATGTAAATATGTCTATGATGAGAAGGAAATGAAATGATGTGCATATATTTGTAGGTGTAGTACTAAGGTAGCAGATGGACATTGGGCCTCCACTCAGGTACTTCCTCAATGCAAGAACACTTTGTTCTATTAAAGTAGCATTCCATGATGCTTACATTCCTGATACAATTGCTGGAGACAATGGGTGCCTAAGCAAAAGTGGTGAAAAAAGTTGATGGTGCCCAGCTATCAAAAGATATAGCATCTGGGGTCTTAAAGGCTTGAAAGTAAACAAGGTGCCATATAGCTCAGGAACAACCAAGCCCACATGGAAGAAGGACACCAGTTTGTGCAACCATGAGGTGTGGAAGGAATCAGGTATCAGGCATCAAGGAAAAAAAAATCATATCATTGTGTGCCCACCCTCCCAATATGATCAGTGACGATAAATGGGTGCATGAGCAAATGTGGTAGAGAAAGCTGATGGTGCCTGGCTACCAAAAGATAAAGCACCTGGGGTCTTAAAGGCTTGAAGGTAAACAAGCGTCCATTGAGCACCCCAGACAGCAAAGCCCACATGGAAGAAGCATATCAGCCTCTGTGATCATGAGGGGTTGAAAGGAGCAGATATCAAGCATCAGGGAACAAAAATCACATCATTTTGAGTGAGGGGGAATGCAGAGTGGGGATCCAAAACCCATTTGTGGGCAATTGGACATCCCTTTACAGTAGAGTAGCAGGTAGGAGACGAGCCAGTCAGAGTGCAGTGCAACAATGATGAAACATACAACTTTCCTCTAGTTCTTAAATGCTTCCTCCCTGGGCTGAGCCCCAGTGGCATAGTGGTTGTGCGCAGGACTGCGGCCCATTGGGATGGAGGTTCAATTCCAGCAGTGGGGCTGGGCCTCCTACTCCCATCACCGGAGAGCAGTGATCCCCCCCCCCAAAAAAAAAAATCCTTCCTCCCCACCAATTGTCATGATCCCAATTCCTTGTAAATTCAGCTGGACTGGAAGAGGTACACTGGTTTCAGATGGGAACTGGAAATAAGGGGAATTCAGGATGGATGAATCCCTCAGGACCAGTGCTGAGATAGGAGATACTGGGAGGGTGGAGGGAAGGTGGTGTAGTAAGGGGGGTCCAATTACAAGGAGCTACATATGATCACCTATGTGGAGAACAGATAGCAGAGGCATGGGCAAAAGGAAATGTCAGCCAGTGTAAGATTTTACATATTAATAATAATAAATTTCTAAATTGTCAAGGATTCACAAGGGGGGAGAGCAGAGAGGGAGGGGAAAAGATGAGGATTTTATGTCAAGGGCTCAAGTAGAGAGCAAATGTTTTGAGAATAATGATGACAGCAGAGGTATGAAGGTGCTTGACACTATATATGTATGGATTCTGATAAAGTGTTGTATGAATCCTCAATAAAATGATTTATTAAATAAAAATAGAATAAAATAACCAGAGAAAACCCCTGGAAAACATATGCATCAGAAGAAGCAGATATGAATGATGCCCTTCTGGTGTGACTCTCATTTAAACCAAAAGATTCAGAATGATTAAATTAAAAAACATTGGTTCAAGAAAAGGATGAGAGAGATCATGCTTAAAATATCTGATTATGAATGATGCGCCATTATTCCCACTCTTTTTTTGTCGCACAATAGCAGAGAGAAATCATTCTAAGATTATATCTTAGCTAAAGAATCTTTTATCTAGGTTAAAAAAAAATCCCTCACACACAGCAGTTCTCCCTATGCCTAGGAGATTAATTTCTCAAAACTTTGGATGATATCGGTGAGGTCACTCCAGAGTTAATAAACAAAAATCATAAAAGAGAAATGGGAGATGGGAGAACAAGCAGATGCAGGCCATGAGTAACTAAGAAATGTTTTCTTTATAAAAGTAACTGTCCATGAAAACTCTCAAAGGCAATACATGAAAACAAGCCTGGAAATAAAACAAAGATTTTGTTTTTTAAAAGTTGATTGTCAGTTGTCTTCATTGTTAGTAAATTTTTCTGAAGCAGTTGAAAATTCAATCTGCATATATCTTTTTTTTTTGCTTATTTACATAACATAATAAACAAAAAAACCCAAAATTATTGCCATCAAGTCTATGCCAACTCATCATAGTCACCCTGTAGGAATAGAAAGTCCAGTCTTTCTCCCACCGAGCGACTGGTGGTTTCAAACTGCTAACCTACTGGATCACAGCCTAATATAAACACTACCACCAGGGCCAGAAAACAGACCTAAAATAAACTACACGCAGCTGAGAGTACAACTTGATGTTTTGTCCCATATAAACATCCAGGGCATCATGTCCACCAGCAGTGAATTGAACATGTGTTCATTCATCATCCCCCCAAATTTCTCAAGCCCTTGGCTAATCTCCTTCCCATCTCAAACTCTCCCTTCCCACAAAACCACTAATTTCCTTTTGTCACTAAAGAGTAATTTGCATTTTCTAGAATTATTTCTAAATTGAATCCTACATAATTTATCATTGAGAGCTCAGTGCGTAACTCAGATCAGAACCCCTTCTCTTGAATCATAGGTATGTGTATATTTAGATTTTTAAGTGACTGTTAAAAAAAGAAAGTATACTGCTTTATGTTCCCACTAGCAATGCATAAGGATTCTAGTTCTCCCACATCCTTTCAAACCCACCAGTTGGCATAGTCGGGGGGGGGGGGGGGGGGGTTGTTCAATTGTAGCTGCTCTAGTGGGTGTGCAGCAATAGCTCATTTGCTTTTGATTTGCATTTCTCTAATGATCAATGATGTGTTCATCTGTCCATGTGTTTTTTTGGCATCTAAATGCTTTGTTTAATAAAGTATTCAAATGTTTCGCCCATCTTTATTGGGCTCGCTATCTTAGTAAGAATCCTACATATAGCTTGGATAAAACTCTTTTGTCAATGATAAGTTCTGCAAATATTTCCCATATGTGGCTTGCCTCTTCATTTATTTATTCATAACAGATTCCTTGAAAGACAAGAGTTTTTCATTTTGGTACAAGATTTGCTCAGGATCCTTTGCTAAGAGTGTGGCAGAGATGGACTAGAACCTGAGTTTGCAAAACTTCCACTTCACCTGCTTCTAGTTACTAGTTAATGCTATGTCACATGTGTTTAGAGTTAAAATCACCATGTGCATTGGTATTTAAAAATAATCTGAGTATTTTCATCACAAAATTATTATTAGTGGCCTGAAAGGGACAAATTACCCTTCGGCAAATAAAATGGAATTTTAATAGATGATTATTAAAGTATGTCTACCACTTGTCCATCAGTTTGTCCTCCTGTGGTGGTTGATGTGTTGTTATAATGCTAGAAGCTTTGTCACTGGTATTTCAAATACCAGCAGGGTCACCCAAAGTGAACAGGTTTCAGCAGAGCTTCCAGAGTAAGAACAGATGACAAAAGGGAACAGGTTGTCCACTTCGGAAGAATTAACCACTGAAACCCCAATGGATAGCAAAGGAAACATTATCAGTTATTGACAACCTAATGAATAGAAGCAGAACATGGTCAGAAATCATGCCTAAAGGTCAGCTCCTTGGGTCAGAAGATAGTCGAGATATGATTCAGGGAGAATTGCCTCCTCAAAGTGTAGGTGACCGTATGATGCAGAAGGAATAAACTTGAAAAAGTCTACCAATGACTTTAGTCTGAAATTAATCAAACACAAAGTCAAAATGCATGGATAATTATTGATGATTGGTATGCAAAAGTTGGGAACAAAGAGGAAGGAGCAATAGTTGGGACATATTATCTTAATAATAGAAATGAAGCTGGAGATCACATAATAGAATTTTGCGAGATCAACAACTTGCTCATAGCAGATATCTTTTTTTCAATGACACTAATGTTGAGGTTCCTATGGAGTGTGCACATGGATCAAGAAGATGTTGTGCAAACAAAACAAGGGAATCCTGCATGGTTTAAAATCAGGAAAGGTGTTCAACAGATGTAAGCACCATGTTTATTCAATTTTATACTGAACAAATCATCAGAGAAGCTGTATTACATGAAGAAGACTGCATCATCAGAATTGGAGGGAGGCTTATTAACCATCTGCCATTTTCAGATGACACAATCTTAGTTGCTAGGTGAGGGCTTGAGCCACTTCTTGAAGAAAATCAAGGGTTGCAGCTTTTAATATGAATTACAACTCAATGTCAATTTTTAAAAATCTTCATGACTGGATCAATAGGCGGCATCGTGATAAACCAAAAAGATGGAAGTTATCACAGATTGCATCTTGCTTAGATCTATAATCACTATTCATGGAAGGAGCAGTCAAGAGGTCAAACAACTCATTGCATTAGGAAAATATCGAATGTTGAAAATGTTTTTTTTTAATGTTGAAAAGCAAGGATATAATTTTGAGAGCTAAGGTGTATATGTTAAGCTAGGTTAACTAGAGAAACAAATCCAGAGACACTCATATATGTGTAAGAAAGAATTTTATAGCAAGGAGTAATTGGATATCAATAAAACGTCCCAGCCCAGTCCAAATCAAGTGCAAAGTCTGCTACTAATACATAAATCCCTCTTCAAACACATGCAGCTGCATGCAATGATGAAGACTTCAGGAAGATCACAGGCCAGTGGGTACAGGGTCTTGCGGATTCAGTGGCAGTGGAAGCATCTCATTTGTGTACCTCACCAATAGGAAGAGGGAGCTCAAACAGAGGGAGAAGGAGGCCAGCCTCCAAAGTGCCACTTATCTTGGTCATCCTCCAATGAAGCTCCGACATGACTGACAGGCTAAGCTCCACTCCTTCACTCTTCATACCCTCAAGTTGACAGGAGATTCAATAACTGCCACAGTGTTCTTGACCCAAACTGTGGTAAGTCCAATAGCTTCATATGCATGTGAAAGTTGAACACTGAATAAGGAAGATGGGGAAAAATGCATTTGAACTGCAGTACTGGCAAAGATGATTGAAAGTACCAAGAACTATCAAAAGAACAAGCGGATGTGTCTTATAAGAATTACATCTAGGCTGAGCCCCGGTGGCGTCGTGGTTGTGCGCGGGACTGCGGCCCACTGGGATGGAGGTTCAATTCCAGCTCCACAGGAGCAAAGGCTGGGCCTCCTACTCCCACCACCTGAGGGCAGTGATGTCCCCAAAACAAAAACAAAGCAAAAAGAATTACACCTAGAATGCTCCTTAGCAGCAAAGATGATGAGGCTTAATCTCAGGTATTTTGGACAGCTATTTGGAGAGACCAGTTACTACAGTACATCGTTCTTGATAAAGCAGAAGGACTGTGAAAAAGCAGAAGGCACTCAACAAGAAGGTTTGGCACAATGTCTTCATAAAACATGAAACATGAAAACAATTGTGAGGCTGGGGAAGGACCAGGCAGTGTTTCATTCTGCTGTTCACAGGATTACTCTGAGTTGAAACTCACTCCAACTGAGAGCTTCCAAGAACAATTAAAATATTTAGAAGTAACTGTTAGGTTTGAATTCATATCATTTTTTTAGTTCTAAAAGTGAACAGATAGAATAATTTAAAATATATTTGGCTATGTGAAACTTAAGGGATCAATGGAAAGTAAATGTCTACAAAACAATGATGGAATATTTGTATGCATGGATACAATTGATGAATGGTTTGTAATATGAGTTGTAAGAGCCCCCAATAAAATGGAAGAAATATATAAAGAAATCCCTTTAATACAAGCAAAACTTTTTTTAAAATGATAAATTCGAAAAGTGACAAGCTATATGACAATCAATGGATATGATAACATGTAACTAGCTATTACAAATCACCAAGAAAAAACATGAACATCTGAGCAAAAAATGATCGAGGATTATAATATAAGCAAGTTTCAGGCAGAGAAATACAAATAGCCATTAAGTCAAAAGGAAATAGTCTCAACCTCAATAGTTATTAAAGATTCCTATCTTAAAATAATAAGTTTGTTTTTCCCTTCTAAGATTACCAATGATTTAAAAATGCAGCATTTCTTACTTTGCTTAACATGTGTACAAAAAGCAACTCTTCATACATGCTGTTTCTGTGAGTATAATTAGCACAATTTTCCTGGAGGATAATTGGGCAATTTCTGTGAATTGCTGACTCAGAAATGTCATTTCCAAGGATTTATTTTATAAAAATACTTGAACAAGGGGCTGAAGAAAAAATTTTTTCTATAAAAATGTATGTCACAGACTGAGTTGTAAAATTAAAAACTGGGACACCAAAAGAATATCCATTCATTGATGAATAAATTAATAAGAGAATGATACATTCCTATGACAGACTGTTTAAAAAGAAATGAGGTTGTTCTCAATGTACTTGGGAAAATGCAAATGCTACATTAAATGAAACAAAAAAAACAAGTTATAGGACAATATGTTTTAAATATTTTGTGAAAGTGTGTGCTATTTGAGCATCTGTGGAAGGTCTTACTCCAGTACCTTAGTTTTGAGTGATAGAACCTAGCAGAAACTAGCTTAACTGGAGGGATGGTTTGGTTCACGTTCCTGGGAATCCACGAATACAGCGAACCCAAGAAAGCTGAATTTGGAGACATCGGTCATATTCTTTGTGTTGTCTCTTCATGGATTCAAGTTCTGTCTTGTCTGGATTCTCATACCTTCTCTGTGTAGCTTAAAGATATAGCCACTGGTAAGATAACTTCAGATTTTAATAGAATAGTCTGTAAAAGCAAGTGATGGGATTTCCTATTAATTCTGGCTACCAGTGAGGGCTTTGATAAAACCCATTTGACTAAACCTTTCTCTGAAGCAATCTCTGGGGCTGGGTCAGGATCAGCGCCAGGGTCAGGGCTCACTCTCACTGGCCAGTGAGACTACTGCTATTTCTGGGCATAGCGGGGACATAACATTGGGCCACATACTACATATTTTAATAACTATACCTCGGGGATTGGTTGACTATTCTGACTCAAAAATGCAAATGTTGGACTTCAAGAAATGGGATTTAGAAGACAAAAATGAAACAAGACAACCAGAAAGTTTAACTCACCTGTTCTGACCAGGTTTACCTTTTATAATCATATAAGATACATACGTATACATCCACATTTCCATTACTTGATGAAATTGTGGTCTGTGCATTTCTTGTCAACAAAATGACTAATTGCTACTGGAAAGAATCTTTGTCAAGATTTTTTTTGGTCTAGCAGGCGGAATCACCTTCTCTGTGGGCAGACTTTCTTAGATTTGGGGAGGCAAGTGAGGGGAATGCATAGATATCTGTAAGTGAGTGTCTCCCTGGCATTTTTGAAACTTTTCTTGGAACTCTTCACAGGCAGGAGAATTTGAGTATAGGCCAGAGGCCTTGCTCTGCTTCAGAGCTGGAGCCTTCTGCTAGCCTCGGAGTGAACTATCAAGGTCTTCAAAACACAGTTTCTCTCCACTCCCTCTTCCCCACTCCTGGATCATTGCCTTCTTTTGTCAACAAAGACACGCTCAAGACAAAGTAGGAATGCTAGACTTACTGCTTACACTCATTAATCCAGATTTTATAAATACAGAATGCTGATAAATTAGAGAGCGCTATAATTAAATTCCCTCTTTATTATGTTTCAATTTAAAGATTTGCTTTGCAAATTATAGAGTAAATAAGATTACACAGAATGTGGACAGTTACTTCATAAGCATGCTTCAATAATTCAGAATCCTCCATCAATAGGTCACTAAACGATCAAAGCAATTACTAGCTGTAACGGTGTAAAGCTCCAGGGGCAGAATGGTTGGCGTGCTCAGCTGCTAACCACAAGACCAGTGATCTGAACCCATCAGCGCTGTCACAGGAGAAAGATGTGGCAGTCTGCTCCCCTCCAGATCACAGCCTTGGAAACCCTAGGGGGCAGCGCTGCTCAGTGCTATTAGGTCACAGTGAGCCAGAATCGATTCCTTGGCAATGGGTTGATTCATTCAGTCAAATTTATTTGGTTGTATTGACTCTTCTGTTGCCAAGTGCTGTCAAGTTGGCCCTGGCTCACAGCAACCATACATGTATAAAACAAAGCAGGGTCCTTCGCCACTTTCACAATCCTTCCTCTGTCTGAACTCATTTTCAGAGCCGCAATGTCACTCCACCTCGAGGAGGGCTTTCCTCTGTTTGGCTGACCCTCTACATGACGAAACATGATGTTCTTCCCCAGGGACTGGTCCCTCCTGATGACGTCTCCAAAAGAAGTGAGAGAAAATGTCATCATCTTCACTTCTCAGGAGCATCCTGATCCTACTTCTTTCAAGATCGATTTATTCATTTTTCTGGCAGTTTATAGTACAGTTCATATTCTTTCCCAACATCAAAGTTAAAAATCATAAACAATTTTTCACTTATTCTCCCTCATGCCTTGGACAGGTTTGGTACACATGTGAGAAGATTGAAAATACCATGACCTTAGTACAATGTAATATGTCATTTGATTACTTAAGTGCCGCTTCCTTGGGTATTGATTGTAGATCCGAGTAAGGGTTGGGTTGTGGTCACATTGAAAGGAACTCCGAAGAGCAATGGATACTTGTTTCTATTATGCAAAGACAAGGAACAGTCATACAACCCAGTCTGTGGACTCGGACCCACACAGACACATAGTTAGCAAACTAATTTATGACATCTGATTGGAGAAAAAACACAGTGGAGTGGGGGGAGATCAAGTAAATTTAGAAACTCAATATACATAATGTTCCTCTGAACATGGAGTTGATCCCTTTCACCCCAATGATTGCCGTAGGCCATTTCATTTTTTAATCCAGAGCTCCCATGATTTGAATTTCTTTATCAAGTAAGTGTTTGCTTTGTTCCTCCCTTTTTAATTGCTCAGGAATATATGACTACAGATACTTACATACCACATATACCAGAATTTTTCACTTTGTAAGTATCAGTCTAGCTAAAAACAGAGAAGCCAAAGAAAACTGCTTTCTTACTGGCTTGATAAAGGACATCTGGTCTTTGAAACCAGTTCATGAATACCTGTTTGTGCCATTCAAGACCTGGGGACTCAACCGGTTACCTACCAGTCAAATGGAAGAGATAAACAGGCCCATCTCGACTATTCCACTGTCAGAACACACGCTGGGTATGTTCATCAACTCCTTTCTTTAAGCACTGCATTGATTATGTCTAGGACTTTGATGAATGACTATATCCTGAAGATGTTCTAATTTCAGCTGTGGAATGAAATGAAGAGCCAGAACCACCAGATTAGCTATTTCGTCAAGAAGTCTGGCAGCTCCATTCCACAAAGGAGGCTTTTAAGGTGGTGCCCCAGTCACTGAACTTCCCCCAGTTTTCATTTGGCAGGTTATAAGGTGATTTTATGTGCAACTGGAAAAAATGTAAAACTGCTTCCCACAGTGCTTTAAACAAGCCATAATGCATTTTGAGATACAAAGAGTTATGGGGAGATTTCCTGACAAGCTTGAATAAAGGTGGGAACTTCAATTTTTCATGAGATTCCTTCAGCAGAGGCTTTAAGTCAGAGCAGATCAGCTCTTGCTGGCTGGGGGCACGTTGTAACACCCGAGATGAAGTGGGGCAAATGAGCATTCCAAGGTCTGTGAACTTGGCAGACTCTATGAAATGACAAACTCTGTGTGTCTCAGAAATGCTTGTCTCTCATGTGTTGGTGCCTTTGGGAAATGAGAAAGGCAATTCACCACCCTGCACATGCACATGCTTAGATACACATTTAGGTACACATAATACATCGCTTTATAACACGACGATTCATTTGGCCCTTGGATTGAAATAGAAATTATCAGTGTCATCTAATACTTTCTATTTGGCTTCTTAAACATGTATATCTGTTCAATTCAAAATAACATGTGGTATCAGGCAAATCTAAACTCACGTCTTGATGTCAAAAACTTTATTTTGGCATAATGCAGATCATTTCATTTCTCTAAACCTCTGTTTCCTCATCTGAAAAGAAGACTCAATAGTAATAGTGGCCTCACAGAGTAGTTGAGTTTAATAATCAATGTGCTTGACACAAAGTTGGTATATATTAAAACGTCAATACTAGAGCTATTAATTTAAAAATAGCAACTATTTGAGCACCTGTTATCTGCAACAACAACAACAACAACAAAAAAAAAAACTCCAGTATATGAGAGGGTTTCAAAAGGTCATGGAAAAATTAAAGGAGAAGGTAATGGAATTGTTACACAAATATTTGAAGTCCTTTAAGCAAGGCAAATGTGCCAATGCCCTGTACTGAGGCCAAATGTGCTTCAGATGAATATGAGATATGAGGAAGGAGATGCAGCATGCTGATGCCGGTCAAAGCCAATCTCAATAGATTCTGGAAGGGAATGAAGGCCAGGAACGGATGCAAAACCACTAGGAGGAATGGAAAGGGTCTGCTTCTAGGATGTCAGCATACGAAGGGAAACATGCCGTTGCTTTTGTTTGTTTGGGGGATCGTGGGCAAATCTCCACTGTATTTTTACTTTTTTCAACACCTATAAGGAAATGATTGATATGGGTTGGTCTTTGAGTTCAGTCTAGATTGCCTTCCTTATTACAACAGATTTTTGTTTAAAATTTATGAGTAAAATATGGACAGCAAATTGTGTCTTAAATGGCTTGATAAGCTTTGTGCTTTCTAGCTATCGTGATTTTGTTCACTTTCATGCCCGACCTAAAATATCTTCTAACTTTTTTATACCAGGCAAAACTCCTAACCAATCTTTTAGAGTCACTACTTCTTTTTTGGACCTTCTAAGGCCATCCTAAATCTGCTATTTCCCATTCATGTGAAATACTGTAACAGCTGCCTTTAATTATAAAGACATGCAGAAAGTAACTGTCAACCAATTACAAGGAACCAGGGAATGAAAGTGGCCCTTGAAATGTAAAAATTAGTAAGAGACAGTCCCTGTCTTGCTCTCCCAGGATGTAACAGCAATGACAGGAGGCAAATATATATACAAAAAAAATCAATACTCAGAGGGATATTTTTTAAAATGAAGAATACACTTATAGACAACTGTATCAAAAGAAAGAAAATAAATAAACTGCTAAATTAATTTTTGGTTGTTGTTTTGGTAAATCTGAGTTTTCACCAGAGCAAACTATAAGACCAGGCTTTTAGTTTTTCCCCCTGGAAAAGAAAAAGTGGTCATTTAAAAGTAGTTATTGATTTTTTGTCTTTACACACAGAGGGGATAAAAATTACCTCCAGAGGAAGATTTCACATATTATTTTGGGAAAGTACCCTTTTATTATGCAAAGGTAACTTCCTGAAATGGGGACAACAGAGACATTAAGTAGCTAAACTGCTTTGCACAGAGATTCAAACATTTGACTTTACTGTGGGAAGAGTGACCATACATCTTGTATTCATTAATTTTTCTAATTATTGCTACTTAACAAGCAACCTCAAAACTCAGTGGCTACAAACAGTTGTTTTATTCTCACAGATGTGCACAACAGCTGGGGGGGGGGTACTTCTACTTCCCATTTTAGGGCTGAAGTCAGGGTCTGCCCCACATGACTCTCCTCCCCTTGGTCCCAGTGGACTTTCCAGAGGGCTTCCTTCTCAGAGCAAAAGCTAAGCAACACCAAAGGCAAGCCCAAGCCGACCAGCCCCTCTCACACCACGGTTTTGCATCATGACTACTGACAGACATGCAACGAGCCAAGCAAGGCACAAGGCCCAGCTCATGGGGGAAAAGACAGGGAAGTACACTCTGCGTTCAATAGGAGAGCATGCAAAATTATATGACAAAGAATGTGATTTTTGAAAATTGGGCTCAATAATTCAACTTACCAGACTTTTCTATAAGGATGCCAATTAAAATGTGTTTCAAACTGAGGAAAGGTTTCGGGATTTGGAATTCCTCTTGGTGGACCAAAGAGAAGATTTAAGAGACTAGAAAATTCATGGCCCAAGAAGAAGGTATCTTGTCCTCACAAAGTGGGGACAACAGAAGTTAATGAGAGAGTTGGCTATTCTGATTGACTTTGTGAAGCTCACCTAATGTTGCTGTTTGGTACAGGAAAGAAAGACCTGACTCATGGTGATCCTTCTCACAACAGAAGAAAACACTTTCTTTTCTTGCGCCATCCCACCAATTGTTGTGATGCTTAGGCTCATTGTTGCAACCACTGTGTCCCTCCATTGCGTTAGGGTTCTCTCTCTTTGTCGCCAATTCTTGAAAATCAAGAATCAAGCAGGATTTTCTTCCTTAGAGGTTGGTCTCTGCTGACAACATGCCCAAAGTACATGTCAAGTCTGATTCAAAAAGAGCATTCTGGGGCTGAGCCCCAGTGGCGTAGTGGTTGTGTGCTGCACTGCGGCCCACTGGGTTGGCAGTTCAAATCCAGCAGCAGCTCTCCAGGAGCAAGCTCTCCAAGGCTTGACCTCCTACTCCCACCAGAGGGCAGTGGTGCCCCCCCCCAAAAAGAGTATTCTGGCTGTACCTTTCCAAGACAGATAAGTTCATTATTCTGGAGTACATAAGATATTACATGCTGTGTTAGGCTGGGATGACTAGAGAAACAAATCCAGAGACATGCATATATGTGTAAGGAAGAACTTTATATCAAGAAGCTTTATACATCAGGAAAACATCCCAGTTCAGTCCAACTGAAGTCCCTAAGTCTGACACCGATTCATAAGTCCCTCCTCAGACTCACACAGTCACGTACAATGATGAAAAAATGCAGGAAAATTACCGCCTGAAATCAGGGTGAAACACCTCGTGGATCAAATGGTGGTGGCCATATCATCATGCCCATCTCAGTGTGGCTTGCCACAGGAAGCTAAAGGCAGAGGGGTAGTGGCAGGGAGGTTCCCAACATCCTCCTTATGAGAAGGTCATGCCTAGAAGGAGGCACTATCAAGCTGTGTCCTGATTGACAGACTAGATTCCATTGCTACCCTTTTACATCTTCAACTTGACATGAAATTATATAACTGCCACAAATACTACTTTTCACCCATACCATATTCCAGAAATCTCCGTTCTTCTTTTAGGCATATCTGGAACAGACTCCTATTCCACATTCAAGTTAAAGCTAAGGAAAATTAAAGCACATTTGTGAAAAGCCAAATGCGACTTTGAGTATATCCCATTTATTCTAGAGACCATGTCAAGAAGAGATTTGATGCACTGAACACTAATGACTCGAGACCAAAAGAGTGGTGGGACAGCAGCCAGTGTGTCATACACGAAGCTAACAGAGGGTTAAAAAGACAGGGTAAGGCTGAGACCTGGTGGCATAGTGGTTGAGTGCGGGACGGCGGCCCATTGGCTTGGCGGTTCAAATCCTGCAGCAGCTGTCCGGGAGCAAGGCTGGGTAGCTCCCATGACGACCAGAGGGCAGTGATCCCCTCCAAAAAAAAATAAAGGGCAAAAAGAAAAGACAAAACCGATCTCAGAGGAGATTCTGAAATTTGCTTGTGAATGTAGAAAAGATAAAACCAATGGAAGAAAGGATGAAGTCAAAGAGACCAAATATTATAAGGATAAGTACAGAGACCTATAGTTAGAAAACCAAAAGGGAAAGGCATGCTCAGAGTTCTCAAGCAGGAGGAGCTGCTGAAAAAAGGCAAGCCAGAAGTTGCAATATTAAAAGCAATGCTATTGAATGATGCAGGAAGCAGCGAAAGGAGACTCAAGGAATCACAAGTCACCGTACAACAAAGAACTGGCTGATGTTCACCCATCTCAGCAGGTAGCATGTGATAAGAACTGAAATATATTTAAAAGTCCAAGCTGCACTGATGGTAGAGGGGAAAAACCAGGAACTGAAGGATACCAATTGGCATGTTGCCACACACCGATGCAGCGCTGGAGGCACTCACTTTTCTATGCTCAGGAATTTAGAAGAATTGGCCAACTTATTCAAAGAGATCTGTGTTTGTGTTCATTCTGAAGAAGGGTGACTGGACAGGATCTATAAGTTATTGAATAATAGTACTATGACAAGCAAGTAAAAACTTGCTTAATGGTTGTCGCAGTACATCAACAGAAAATTATCAGAAATCCAAGCCAGATTCAGAAGAGGTCATGAACAGGGAATATCGTTCTTGGCATTAAATGGCTCTTGGCTAAAAGCAGGTAATATCAGAGGGTCAGCAATAAAATGATTGTGGCATTTTTCTACAATAAAATGATTGACCAAAGAAGACTAGCACCATCAGGGTAGATTGTGGGGTACATGATATTTCTCTAGATTTTCAGAAATATTGGGGGAAGGCAACACTAGAAAACATTGGATTTTCTGCTAATAGATGTACAATGAGATTCCACTGAAGTATTTCAACTGAAAGACATACTTTCTAAACTGGTGAAGAAGAATATAATTATAGTTTGCTTAATTCAAGCAGTATTTATTATCACTGTTCTGCTTATAAACTGGCTCAAATTCATTTATTTGGATACAACAGTAATATTTCCCTTTAGGGTTATGTCATGTATCATTTTATGGTCACATACCTTTACCACTTACTCAGTTCCTACACATGTGATCTAGACTATATGCAGGATGCACAGTTGTGTAAAGCAGTTCCTGATTTCCATTTTCCAATCCCAAAAGGCGTTAACAGTGGGAGACAGAGGATACTAAGTACTGGCAAAATGTATAAATATTTTGAAGAGACAAGGGCATTAGTCAATTAAAATTGACCTTTAAAATGATTTTGAAAATCTGATCATCTGAAAATCCTTAATGTTTTTAAACAAACCATTACAATTAGTCAGTGGTTCAGCTTACAGAATGCTTAATACGTAAATCTATTGTCCATCACCTAAATACTAAAATCCATTATGTGACCCACAATTGTTCTGGTGTCCAGTCCGCAAAAACATACCACAGAAACAAACGTCAGGGAACTAAATAAACCCCATTCATTATATATTCATCCAAGAACCCACCACAGAGCTCTTACCATTTGCCAGACACTTACAGCAGACACAGCGGTGAACAAGACAGACAAGAGCCCTGCTCTCATTTCAGTTTGTAGCAAAGTAAAACATTTTAAATACAGCCCTGCTACCACGTGTTTGTCACTTCACCAAATGATTAGGTGGGACCATACCAACGTTGTTGTTGTTGTTGCTGCTGCTGCTGCTGCTGTTTCTAGGCACGAGTGAGTTAGCTCTGGCTTCCAGCAACCCCATGTACAGCAGAATGAAACACTACCTGGTCCTGTATCATCCACACAAGTGCTCTGATGTTTGAATCCAGTTGTTGTCGCTACTGGATCAATCCATCTTACTGAGGGTCTTTCTCATTTCCATAGCCCCTCCACTTTACCAAGCCTAGAGTCCTGCAGGGACAGGGATATGTGAAACATGAATAGAAGGAACTAGTCAGTTCTAGATGCCACTTCTCTGGCTCTGACAGAACCATTGCAGAAACGTGAACAGAGAATCCCAGCACCATCAAGGAAGAAGAGCCACCACTGAGTGTGTTTGAGACTCCTGCCTGACATGGCAGAGGCCAACACCAGAGGCTCCACAGGCTGACTCCGTGGAGAGGGGGGAGCAGAGGCAAGAAGCCATGTGGAGACAGCCGAAGGGCTTGCTGCTGGGACAGTGAGACAGTGGGGTGGAACTGCAATTGAGCTTCTTGTGACCGAGACAGACTTGGCTGTTGCCAGAGAAGAGGTGCCACTGTGAATAAAAGACACATCCTTGTTGTTTTCTGATCTTGACTTGTGACAACCTGTTTGCTTTCCCAATAAGCCTTTCTGATTGGGAGCCTTGTCTATGAGATCTATGTGGCCATTGCAGCAGATTATCAATTCCAGGAGAGCAGCAGAGCGTCATAAGAGCAGTTGGTGTCAGAACAGGTTAAATGAAGGTGGGAGGATGCAGGCATATCTGACTTCTGCTCCATGTTCATCAGCATTGGCCTATGTGAAGATGGATTCTCCACCACATATTCACAGTTGGATAATGGAGGAACCAGAAAAAAATATTAGTAAGCACATAAAGATAGAGTTCTACTCCATAACTAGGAGGTCACTATGCATTGGAATCAGTTTGACAGCTACGGGATTTTGCTTGCTTTATGAGGGAGCTGATAGGGGAGAACTATTCCTATTGGGTTGCCATGGAAGGCCTTCTTGATGGAGAGCCTTTTGAATAGAGGACTTGGTGGGGGCACTTATTTGGGGTTGTGTTACTTCCAACTCATGGCAGTCCTTTGCATGTTAGAGCAGAACTGTGGTCCATCAGGGGTTCAAATGGCGGATTTGTATGCAAGTGGATCACCAGACCTTTTCTCAGAGGCACTTTTGGGGAGACTAGAACCTGTAACCTTCCAGTTCACAGTCAAGTGAATCTCCTAAGCACTGGTACCACCCAGGGATTCTACCTCAGGGGGGAAAATTATACAAAAATGTTCTAAGAGCATTAGAGGCTGAGGGAAAAGTGACTGAAAAAGCTGTAGGAATGATGTTGACAATAGGATATAAGAGGGGTGTGTTAACTCAGGAAGACTAGAGAAACAAATTCATAAACATGCATATACATATAAGAAAGAGGTTTATATACAAGAGCAATTGAACTTTCAGAGAAGTATCACAGCCCAGTCCAATCCAAGGTCATACATATGGTATTAGCCCATATATTCAATACCAATCCATAAGGCCGCTTCAGACTCACAAAGCACATGCAATGGCACCAGGACAATCACAGGCCAGTGGGTGCAGAGTCTTATGTTTCCAGTGGCAATAGAGGCATCCTAGCACTGGCAGGGGTCTCTCCATGGATCCTCCAGTTTTCAGGGTTCAGGTTCTATTACCATACTGCCAAGTGTCGTGTCAGCTTCAATGTCCCCCAGGGAGTCAGTCTTCTGTCTTGTCTGTAGAGCATCTCCAAGGGACTGAGAAGTGAGTCTCTCTCTTATCCAAGGGGGAAATATGGCCAGATTTCCTAGAATTCTCAGGAGAAAGTCATGCCCACACAGAGGTCTCATTGGCTATCTCCACCCCTAACTCTTAATCCTCATTGACTCCAGATTAGGTGACTGCCACAAGGGGGTACCAAAAAACCCCAAAAATTCGTACTCAAAGCTATGTATTTAAATATATATATGTTTTTACAAAACAACCATATCACCTTCAAACTACTCTCCATCACACTTCATACATTTGTCAATTCTGTGATTCCATTCAAAGAAACATTTTTTAAAGCTTGTCTATTTGGATGGATGACAGCACCTCCCTCATTTTTTTCTTCACCTCTTCTTTGCCATCAAATCACTGTCCTTTCATGTACTTCTGCATTCACAGAAACAAAAAGAAGTTGCACAGAGTGAGGTCAGATGAGTAAGGTAAATGAGACCAGACAGGCATGCTATTCTTTGCCAAAAACTGGCTCACTGAGGCGGCTGCATAAGCAGGTGCATCGTCGTGGTGGCAAAAGCAGTCCCCCGTCTGCCCCAGGCCTTTTTTTGTCTCACACTGTTACACAATCTTTTCAGAACCTCTAAATAGAAAATTTGATCAATAGTCTGACCTGGTGGAGCAAACTCCAAATGCATTGTTTGCACCGTCACTTTTTTTTTTAAATGAGCATTGTTGGGGATTTTTTCGGGGAGGTACCCCCTCGTGTTACCTCATATTTCTTTACTTTCACTGTTTGCTTAATCTAATAAAAATTAGTTTTTAATTGCTCCCAAAAAGTGAGTCCATGACTCTGCTAGCCCAAGGCTCATGCTCCTTCTTAGGGGTTTTCAAGCTGGCATTATCTTTGTAGTGGATTTTGAAGATACTAGAAAGGACTGGGTGGGACATTTTGGAGTTGTAATAAAGTTCAAACAGAAGCAGGAAAGTAGACCACGGCTTATCAACTCTGAAAGACCGAAAGGACAACACAGCTGTAATTTGTCTGGTTTCTCCGCTTCCCTTCCCAGTTTGGGACTTCACACTTGGACTGTACAAAACCACCCCCTCTTGCTACAAACCCACCCAAGCAGCCACCTTCCATCTTTCCCTTTCTTCCTGCTTGTTACTGAGTAGAGTTCCTGAGGTTCCCCCAAGGCGGGGAGGAAGTGGGCAAGCAGGGGAGGGTGAAAGAGTCCTCTGGATAGGCCTGTGGGTTGAGGAGAGCTTCAATGAGGAGTGGAGGCGTTGCCTTAAGAAGTGAGTAATGACCTACAGCTGAGTCTTCTCTGGCCCACACCCTGTGGATGGGAGCTGCAAGCTCTCCACTACGAAGCCACAGAGGAAACACTGTATTTTCCAGATAAGCCATGTGAGACTTTTTATATGTGTAGGATAGTGTTCTGTGCCAGGTAGGCACTCAAAACTATTTGTTAAATGAATGGATGATTAAATAAATGAGTAATTCTCTGAGTCAGCGAAGAAGTAAAAGTATGTTCAAATAAGACACAGGATCACAATAAATAACCCCAATGTTTTGATTTTCCAAACTTCCATTTTGAAACCTAAGAGTTTATTTCTTATTCCAAACACCCTGGCTCCATCCTGACTCAATTGCGGGCCAATTCCACTAAGCTGAAACAGGAGGCTTAATAGACTGTCACGTTAAAAGAAAATCCATGCAGCTTTAAAGAGAAAGGAAAAACAAAAGAGAACAGTTTTTCCTCCAGCAGGGAAACATTTTAAGAATGTTAATTGGAACAAATTTTATATTGTAATCTATTGTCACATTGTGAAATAATTCCTAACTGACTGTGGGGATTCTGTTACTGAGAAAGTATTATTGTTGGCAACGCTTGGTTGCAAGGATGATAAAAGCAAATAGACACATAGTGATTGAACCAATTCTGACTCCCAGTGACCTGAGATAGGTTTCCCAAAGTGATGACTCTACAGACTAGACAGCCTCATCTTTCCCCAGAGAGCAACCGATGGGTTTGAACCACCAACTTGAGAATTAGTCGTCCGAAGCATACCTGACAGCACTACTAGAGTTCCAAGGAAGAGAGTGGTTGTATTTATTTCAGTTAAGGGAATTGGATTGATGTTTGTATATGTAAAAGAAGATAGCAGATTACAAGCATAATTCTGCATAGTTTAAAGTTCGGCTATTTCAAAACTTAAATAAGCCATGTGGTAAACTGATGAATCTTGTAAATGTAGAGCAAGCAATCACTATGCAAGTCAAAGAACTAAAACTCAACGCCTATGACAAACCTCTTAGGAGATGATAAATTTTTAGATTTTCAATACAGCTAAAAGAAAAGGATTCCTAACACTGTTCTAAAATTGTGTGTGCGTTGTCCTAATAGGAAAGCAAAAGAAGTGTGATGAAAAAGAAAAGGCTGGGCTGAGCCCTGGTGGCATAAGTGGTTGAGAGCGTGCGGGACTGCGGCCCGCGGGCTTGGCAGTTCAAATCCAGTGGCGGCTCTCAGGAGCAGCACTGGGTAGCGTCCACGACCACCAGAGGCAGTGATGCCTACCCCCACCACACCCACCCACCCACCCCCAAAAAAAAGAAAAGAAAAAGAAAAGTCAGAGTTTGAATTCTTTTCAGAAGATACAACTGTCGACCTGGAGAGAGAAGATGCATTGGCATGTAGTCATATGGACAGATACCAAGTTTACTCATGTTTATGATTTAATGCCAAAAAAAAAAAAAAAACCATCCATTTATGGTTTAATGCAAAAAAAAAAAAAGACGTACAGCACAAAACATGGGTAAGTTGGTAAAAAACATATCTGGTCTTTAATGTGTTAACAAAAGACTTCAACAAACAGCAAGGGAACTCTGGACCTAGGAGGGTCCTTCATGGAGGTTGGGCCCTCAGACCTCCACCTCCAACCTCCCTCAGTCTCTGCAGGGGGCTTCCCCTGGAGGGATCACAGTATGTCATTGGTCAGGGCCAGCTTCTTCAGCTGAACTGTTCAGCTGATTCCGCTCAACTGTTCAACAGATTGCGCTATGTAGATGAAGAACTCCAGGTTTCAAATGGACCTCTCCTATGGGGAGAGACGAGAACCGCAGCCTGCAGTACTGAAGCTGGCCTCAGGAGGTGCCACCACCGTCACTCGCTTCACTTCCCTCAACTCCTCTGTGAATCTCATCCTGACCGGTCCTGCAGCATGGCCCACAAGCTCTTCCCTAATGGCCTCCTCCATCCACACATTCCCTCCCCCCTTCCTATTCGTTTCCTGTAAGATTTCATTATCTTTCTGGGAAATCTGTACCCTTCTCCCTGGGTTTCCCACTGCCCTTCTGATACTTCAGTCGAGTTTCTCATCATTCGGTCGTGCCTCCATTAAACAATAAAGTAAATTGCTTTGTTTGGGTTTTATTTTTTGTTTTGTTTTGTTTTTTTTTTCAACATTCGAAGTCAATTTAGGGTATTGGAGAACTAACAAGAAACTTTAAGGCCGTTAGGGAGAAATGATCTTACAAGGCTGCGGAAACGCGTGCCCACGTGTGTCTGGTTCCGCATGAAGCAGTTAGCTTCCTTCTTTTGTGCGACTAGACTTTCCTTAGCAAAAGCCTGTCCCCACAGGGGCCGCCGAGCCCCATTTCTGAGTATGCCCAACTAACACGGGTGTTTGCTTAGTCGTTGCCCCTCCTACCTGGATGAAACCGCTTGCACACTTGCAAAAGAGCCTTTTCCAAACCACCCAGGTTCTCCCCGACAGACGAGTGGATTTGAAGTAGCAGCTGGAGTTCAGGCTCTGGAAGAGACGGTGACCCCAAACTTTAAGCAAACTTCTTCTAATTCTATTTTCAGTGTCAGTTCAAAACAAAACAGCCTCGTGGTGAAATATGTATTTTGTATCCGAGACAAAGATGAGTGTCCCCTTTCTAGTCAGTGCAGGAAACTTACTCCACAATCTGCTGGATGAGGAAGACAGACATTTCCAACATGTGACCTTTAGGACTGGATATTTACAAGGGTTGGGTAGTTAATGTGGTTTTTACACGGAACATGTATTCTCCAACCATTTTCATTTCCTGCTGCCCTTTTCACCACCGACTCCCACACCATGACCAGTGCGACCCATGACCATCCATACACCAATTCACAGATTTAAGTGCTTCTCTTGGGAATCATATATATATTCCGCAAGACGACGGGAGTTCACTGTTGAAGTTCATGTAGCTGAAATATCCAGATGCTTGTCATAATTCTTCCCTTCATTCTTAATATACCTGGTTATTCTTTCTCACTTTATCTTTCATTACACATGTTTAAATGTCACCCTCTCCAGAGAAGAATTTAAAAGGGAAAGTTCAAGCAACATGGTCCAAACCAGAGTTAGAAATGACACTGAAAGCCAAAAAGCAGGTTTTAAAAACAAATATTGACTTAAATAAGAAGATTTACACTTTCTCAGAGAAAGAGACTGCAAGATCACAGATGACAGTACAGCCGGAGAGGGGAGATACTGGGAGTTTTAAGAGAGAGAGATAAGTTACTATCCAATAGTAAAATGATGGCCAAGTAACTGGACTAAAGAGGTGTGGAGTTATGGCTTGAGTTGTGTTCCCCCAGATATGTGCTGAATTTCTAGTTCTTTGACCTTTGAATCCGTTCTCACTTAGAATTAGAGATTTATTTTTATATTATTTTAATGAAGCCATGCTAATGCAGGGAGGATCATCAACCTCATCACTTCTAAGTGATATTAACATCCAGAGACACACAAAGGGAAGATAGACATCATGTAAGAATGGTCTGTCAGCCAAGAAATACCAAGGGACCAAGGAGCATCTAGAGCTAGTGAAAGAATGGACTTGACACTGCTGAGATCCTGATTAAATGTTAGCCTGCAGAACGATGAGAAAATAAATATCTGTTCTTAAAACCGCCTTTCCGTGGTGTGTCTGTTATAGCTTCAGGTGGCTGGTACGTAAGGTATGATTACTGTGAGCTCTGCAGGTTCACTTGAATTTGTGCGTATAAATTTAACATGAAACCAATTAGCATGGCTATGTTCTTCTCCAGTCATGTTAAACTGCTCAGGTGCCATTTAGCCAGAGCTGGACAGAACCAGTGTTATGATTTTGTCCAATAAACAGGACAAAGCAGAAGAGGAATAAGGAAATTGAAAGCGTTTGCAATTCTGAGTGGATGGGATTCCCCTGGGTAAGGAAAACAAGTTGAACATGGAGGGGGTGTGAAACAGCAAAAAGGACAAAGGATGATATTCAAGTGTTGCGAGAGGGTGGGATCCTGGAGGTTGAGTGTGACAGGTCTAGCAGCGTATGCCAATGGGAGTGGACGCATGAAGAGATGGAGGACACCACCACCAGGAAAGAAGGAAGCCAAGGAACTGTATGTTAAAATTATCAAGTAGTAAAACTTAAAATGACAAATGATGGCGACCATTTGTACAATGACACTCTATGCTGCTATTGTTGTTAGCTTGTCATGTCAGAATGACCCTACCTACAAAGGAACAAAACACTGGCTGGTCCAGCACCGTCTTTCTGATTGTTATTTTGTTTGAGCCTATGACTGCAGCCACTGTGCCAATGTATCTCACTTTAGAAATGTGATGTCCTTTTCCAGGAACGGTCTCTCCTGACACCATATCCAAAGTATGTAGGACTATGACTCTCCACCCTAGCCTCTAAGGAGCATTCTGGCTATACTTCTTGCAAGACAGATTTATTTGTTCGTCTGGCAGTCCATGGTATATTTAAAATTCTTCACCTACACCATAATTCAAAGGCAGCAATTCTTCTACAGTATCCCTAATTCATATGAAAGTCCAACTTTCATATGCATATGAGGCGATTGAAAAATATCTTGACACGGGTCAGGCTCCCTCCATCCTTAAAATGATATCTTTCTTGTCCAAGACAATATGTCCTTTGATTTCTTGCCTGCTGCTTCCAGAAATGTTGATGGTGGGTTCAAGCAAAGTGAAATCTTTGATAACATCAATCTTTGCTTTACTTATTCCACTCAACAACTGCTTATTGGTCTAGCTGTGAGAATTTTTGTTTTCTTTATGTTGAGGTGTCCTCCACACTGCACGTTTTAGTCTTTGAACTCCATCGGTATCTAAAGTTTCCTTCACATTCACGATACAACAAAAGAAAGGTTTTAGCATCAGCATGTAATGGGTTAACGAGTCTTCCTTCAGTCCTAATGGCACTTTCTCCTTCATGTAGCACAACTTCTCAGCTTATTTGCTCAGCATATAGATTGAATGTGTGTGGTGAAAGAACACACCCTGACTTTAAACCAGGCCACATCGCCTTCTCTGTTTCATATGTCCATGTAGAGGTTCCACAATCAAATGCTCTGAAATTTTCATTCTCCACGATTTTATCCGGAATCTGTGATGACCCAGAAAGGCAGATGCCTTTGCATAGTTAAGAAAATGCAAGCAAGCATTTTTGGGGTATTCTGTGCTTTGATTCAATAACCATCTAGCCTCAGTATGATATCCCAAATTCCATGACCTCTTCTGCATCCATCTTGAGTTTCTGACAGGCCCCTGCTGATATATCACTGTAACTGCTTTTTAATTATTTTCAGGAAAAAAGTACTTGCATGTGAGATGAATGATATTTTCAGCAATTTTCACATTACTGAACACACTTTTCTTTGAAAAGTGGGCACAGATATGGAACACTTCCACTCAAAGCTAACTTCCAAAGTTCTTGTCACAGACAAGCGAGTGGTTCCTGGGCTGCCTCCATCAGGTATTGTATTTCATTGCTTTTCCATCTTTCCTGGAGCCTTGCTTCTTACCAGTGCTTCCAGCGCAGCCTGAATTTCTTCCTTCAATCAGTTCTTGATCAAGTGCTAGCTTTCAAAATGACAGAACATAGAGAAATTCTTTTCAATGCAGTGACTCCCCCTCAATCCCTTCCATTTCTTCTGTTGCTTTGTGTATCTTTCAAGATTTTGCCCATAAAGCAGAAAGTCTTCAACAATATAATGTGTAGTTTGGATTTTTTTTCCTTCGGTACTTTCCGCATGAGACCAAACATGTTTCAGCTAAACATGTTCTTCCCTTTGGGTTTTCGAAGTACAGGTCTTTGCACATTTTATTGTAGTGCTTTGCTTTGCCCTCTCCAGCTGTTCCCCGAAACCTTCTGTCCTGTTCGACTCTTTTATTTCATCATTTAGTCCATCCACTTCAGTTATTCCATGTCCAGGAACAAGTTTCAGAATCTCTTACCACTCCGTTTGCCCTTTCTCTTTCACCTATCGTCCTACTGACCTTTTTGCTTTCTTAGAGGATGTGAAATGTGAGACACTTCTTGAATTTTATTTCATCTTCAGAGGATTTTTCCCCCCAATATAAGAGAATGTTTCAATTAGCTACAACTCTAGGAAGTTGCCTTTCTGCTCTGATTTTTCAGAAGTTGATGCTGAAATTTGAAAATACCTTCTCTTTCTAGATAGGGCAAGTGTCTTTCACTGCCAGGATGGGAAAACAATAGCTTTGTTTCTGAATCAAAAGCAATTAGACGTGCCAAACAGAGTCAGAATGGTCAACGGGTCACTTCTGTAGAGGTTGCTATTAGAGGTGAAGTCAGGATCTGCAACGCTTGCCATAGGGCAGGATTTATCTCACTTCTCGAAGTAAAAGCAAACACATACACATTTTTCTCTCCCCGGGAACAAATACATGAGTGTGTTTATGAATTTAGTGGTTGTCTTATGTTGTTTCACTTTTACTTCTAGATTTCCCCAAAGAGATTTTTCCTGACTTCTGAAGAGAAACTCCAGAGGGAATAATAAAAAGACCTTCTCTGGGTACTCACTCAAGTAGATTCCCTTCCGCCCTTATCTCTAATACCCTCTGGAGCTTCATGTGGATAATAGAGGAATAGGTTAGGAAAGACATTATAAGAAAAGATTTGGGGTCAAATAATTTGACAGTTTGGAAACTATTAACCTCATACTGACCCAACCTGAGAAACAAATCCTGTTTACCATCTAGAAGATTATTTTATATACCATTTATAAGTCTGTAAAAGTAAAGTCTTATTTTTACCTTAGAGCAATTTACCATACAGCTGACAAGAAAGAGGGGAGAAAAGACTGAACCTTGGGAAGCTTTTGTGTCTAATCTCTGCAGAAAAGTCTCTAGGGTAATTATAAGAAGAAAAATAAAAATATTTTCAAAAAGCTGAAAAATATCCCTTTCAAACCTGACATTTCTCAAGTCATGAGGGTCTAAAATAGCATTGCTATTTCTCCTGGCTTCTGAATCCATCAAACCTTTACAACCTGCCCCCACACCTAGTGCCTACAGCCTGGTCAGGGTAGGAGTTTGAGGTTCTTGTCTTTAAAGGGTTGCTTACATCACATGTTGCCATTGACATCTTTTCCTAGCCAAACAGCTAAGGAAGTGGGGGAAGGGGGGAAGTGGGGAATCCTAGTTCTGCACCAAGTTTAAATTAAACCTTCAATTTAAAAATATAAAGGTTGAAGCGATTAGGGGACTTACAGCTTTCATGCTAGTGGCCCTCGTCCCGGTTTTATGGTCGAGTTGGAAATCTACAGACAGGGCACAAGCCTGAGAGATAATCTAGAGCCTGCTTTTACAGACGGGGAAGGTCCATGACCAACCCAAGGTCATGAAGCTAAAGGTTGTTGATTGCCATCAGATCGACTCCCACTAATGAATACTAAGAGGAAATGCTGTCCAGTCCGGTTCCAGCTTCATGATCATTGGTATATTTCAGGCCATTGTTGTCCCCATTCAGTCTATCCATTTCATTGAAGACTCCCCTCACCTTTGTTGGCCATGGACATTGCAGACATGGTGTCCTTCTCCAGCAATATTTCCCTTCCTGATGATGGTGCCAAATAAATGAATCCAGGTCTCAGACAAATTCTGTTACTCTTTTCGTCTCCGCTGGCTGATTTTTAGAAGTACAGTAGATGGCTTAAATGAAGGCCACCAAATTAGGTTTTCTTGTGTATCTGTATCAACAGTGTAAGTGATACACACACACATACACACAAACACACACACACCTTAAAGTCTTCAATAAGTTTTATATTAATAAACAAAAGAAGCAAAACTAAAAACTTAAGTTTTCATTACGAGCTCAAACACAGCTTACTCTAAATAGGAATTTGTTCTTATTTAATGTGAATTTCAATTGCAAAGGTTCAGACAACATGAAATGGAAACCAAGGTACTGACTAGAGGGCAAAAAGTAGTCACCATATAATTTTAAAAGCATGCTTTTGTATGAATGACTTCAGATTCTCAGGTAGATGATCTGTGTATTAAACTGATGGCTGGGTTGTGAACAGAACCTTGAATGTTTTGGAAGTGTTGCTTACCAAGCACAGAAAAATAAGATGTTTTGTGCTGGGTCTTCTGTTTCCAAAGTTAATTAATGCCTTAAACTTTGTTGATAGGTTAAGGTAATAATGAAGAAATCATTAATTACATTTTTTAAAAATTCAAGAACTCATAGGTTCCTAAACTTATTGGGTCTGCCATCCCTTTTCAGAAAAAAACTATTCAGGGCCTCTCTAAAGTCTGCACTATCACCCATAATCCAGGATAAAGTGTAGGTATCTGCTTTTGCAGCTACCCCGCCTCCCATCCTCCCCTTGCCCCGTAGTGGGTAGAATCACACACTTTGGGAAACACTGCCTCTAAGATTGTACACCAGCATGACTGGAAATTCCCAAAGAGTGGTAGCAATTAATGGGTTGATGGACTTTAAACACTGCACAAAAAACAACCCAATATACTATCGTAAATCATTGTCAAGCTCATTACTCATTACATATGTGCTTCTCATTACCCTGCCAGGGACAAACTCACAACAAAATTTGTCCAAAATCCACACCAGCTCTTAGAGCTCAAGCAGCTTGTTTCTCTGGTGTGTCCACCAGCTGCAGGTGTTTGTGTATCGCCATGAATAATCGCATGAAACAAATCGCATGAAACGCTACAGCTGACAAACCACACATCTGAAACCTGTCTTGACTACCTTGGGAAATCAAAACCTACACGTATAAGGGCTTCCATGTCTGTGTTTTGTGGCCATCGCAAGTTTGTAAAGAAAGATCTACTCTTTATAAGCCCAAGGGCTGCAATAACACAGGAAATTCAATTGTGTTTATAGACTGGACACTGGCAAGTCAACGTGCTTTCTTCACTCCCTGAATCTCCCAACCAAAATAAAAACACTAGCAATCAAACGGATGAGCAAGAAATGACAAGCGTTTTGACAGCTCTAGGATACTTTGAGGTATTTTTAGCATCTCTGAGTTGTATTAGCTTAACCTGTAATAGAATATAAATGAGCCCATATGGCACAGATGTAATTATGTTCCATGTGAGAAATCCCTGTGGTAGACTGGGGAGGGGTGGGGGGGAGAAGGAGATACTAGGCCCACCTCCCTCACCACCCTCTCCCCCTCACCACATGTGCCTTCTGGAGGGCATGATTTGCACTTCATTTGCAATGAGAAGAATCTGAAGAAATACAATGCTAATAGCACAGTCCTGCAAAGGGCCAGCCAAAGACGGGGGATCCCTAGGGGTGCTGCTCTCTGTGACTGACTGACTGACATGCAGCTTGGAGCGGAGGCCGCTTTTCCCCGGGGGCACACTTGATAAAGCAATCTTTGATTATGTGGGCCCGCAATCATAAGGCCTAATGATTATTCCTGCCAGAGACCGGCCAAGCCCTCCGCGGGGAGCGCCTGTGTCACGGCGCTTGGCTGGCGCTCGCTGGAAGCGCACGCACGTTCTCTCAAGGATCATTTTCATGCCAACCTGATCTTTAGCTGAAGCTCCTTTGACTACTAGTCACGAAACATTAAATATAGATTAGAGCCGGAGAGATGTTGAAAGTTGAAATTCACCGGAGGTGCGCGCCAATGTCCTTGAGAGACAACCTCGAACACCGTCCAGATGTTGCCTGGGTGCGGCGGGCGGGTGGGAGCGAGGAGAGAGGGGATGCGCAGCGTTCCACCGGCCTGCTGCCGGCCATGGGAGTGACATGCATTTAGCTGCCTATCCTAGCAGGCTGTTCGTGGTAGAGGTTCACCACCCTGCAAGAATGAAGAAATGCTTTTGTGCCAGGAAAGGGTGTCATTCAAAGCATGTAATTGATTTTCCAGTTTCAAACTGTGTGAAGACGAAGGTCTAGCAACAGAAACATATGTTAGCAGTTTTATCTCTTTCTCAATGAAACAAAAAGAGAGGTGGGCGCAGGGGAGGTGGGGGGGGGGTGTCGAGGGGAGAACACCCAGCCCTAGTAGATGGTTAACTTGCTTTGAACATCTCACTAGATATTAACAGATCCTTGCAGTGGAATCTGGAATAAATTGACCTGCTGTGGAACATTGTGCAGAAGGGCAGCTACGCTTTGCACAGCAAAAATCACCCGCAACTGGCTAATGGGAACACCTCCTTCCATTTCCTCAAAGAATTGTGAGTGCTTCATTTTCCCATGAGGCTCATCCTGACTCCCGACCTCATCCCCAAATGCACCTGCCTTTATTAGAATAGTCAGAGGAAGGGTCTTTCAGGCTGAGTTAGATGCCTAAAACTGGCTTCTAACAGAGAAGACTCTGACTGACTAGCAGTCCCAGTAAATCAGAAATGTCACACTTACACACACACACACACACACACACACCATTGCCCTGCAGGAAGCTGACCAGCTGTTCTTCCTGCTCCCAGGAAATGGAGTGGAAGGAGCAGCAGGCAGGACAGGAAGTGAAACCTGAGAAAGAATGCCTTCTTGGGGGTGAGGTCTGACAAGAGGTGAACAAAGGTTTTTCACCCCCACAGACCTTTAGAAACCCGAGTACTGCTTAGTTCCTTGGGTCTTTCTGGAAGAAAAGAGCTGGATTAGATGACATGCTGACACACAGCCCAGTCCCCTTTCCAGCTCTTAGATATTACCTTTCTATCAAACTAACTCACGGAACTGCTGACTCTCTCCCCACCCACCCCCTGCCCCCAAAGGGCTAAACCAAATGCTTGCTTCGTCAGAAGTTGAAACAGTCACTGGGGGTCTCTCATCATTGTGCTTCAGGGCCTAAGGTGATCATTAGCAGTCAGTCAGGCAAGAGCCTGAGGCGTGAGCGAGCTGGGAGATGGTTGACTCCGCTCTTCCCTTTCAACCAGGCCTCCCCTAGCTCTCCTTAAAGGCCTTCTCTGCAATGCCAATTTTTGTGTTTATACTGATGGTGAAAAGAGACTTGTATGGAATAACCTTGAAGACAGGTTGAGCAACCTCAATTCACCCAAAGAGGGGTGGGGTGTGAAGAGCCAGTTTCTATTTTTGTCAGTCTCTGCCCGCCCCCCCACCAAGTCCTAGTGACCAGGTACAGCACCACCCAGCTGTCAGTGTGTCCTAGTGTGGTGGCTTTCAAGTTGATGGGACCCTGGACATTCTGCCACAGGTTAGCCAGGCTGGATCGGTTTCTGCAGAGCTTCTAGACCAGCGGTTCTCCACTTGTGGACCATGAGTCCTTTGGGGGGTCAAATGACCTTTTTCACAGAGGTCACCTGATTCATAAGAGTAGCAAAATTACAGTGATGAAGTAGTAATGGAAATATTTTTATGGGACAGTGGTCACCATAACATGAGGAACTGTATGAAAGGGTTTCCGCATGAGCAAGGCTGAGAACCACTGCTCTAGACTAAGGCAGACTAGTAAGGAAGGTCAGGCGATCTTCTTGGGAAAACAAACCAATGAAAACGTTATGAATGACAAAATACTGCCCAAGACTTTAACTGACTTGCTTTGGATGAATCATCCAAATGACCAACAAATATGTTTGTTGATGCAAAGGCCTGGTGAAGGGGAAGGAATCAATGAGATGAATTAACCCAATGGCAGAAACAGTGTCTTCAAACATATCAATGATCTGGAGATCATGCAGGGCCAGCCAGCATGTGATTCTCGTGTACATAAGGTCACCAACTCCAAGGGAATCCACAACAACAATAGAGCCAGAAAGTTACCTGAAGAACTACACTGATACTCCATCCGTGGCTCACCCTCCTATGATAGGTCTAAGGGATGGGGAGAATGTGGAGTAGTTCATCAAAAAGTATAAAAATGATTGAGCCAAATGAATTGTGTTGGGGTGAAGGAATTTACAGGAATGACCCAGGCAAGGGTCATAGACACATGGAATTAAATTATTAGACAACAGTAAAAAAAATTAGTCTGACTAGAGAGTACTATGTGAGGGAGATGGTAAAGAGAAGCTGGGCAGGTAGCCCTCACAAGGATGTCTTGTGGCACTGAAGGGTTTTGAGTAAAAGTAGAAGAAGAACTGAAGGGAAATTGTGGGGTCAGTTGGTATTACAGTGGTCCAGCTGAGAGAGGATGAGTTTCTGAACTGGAGCAATGATTTTGGGAATTGAAAGCAAGGAAGAGATCAAAATTAATGTGGCAGGAGCCACTGACTATTATTCTTTATGTGTTAGGAAAAGGAAGATCCAGGATGACTCATACATAGAATGAGCTGAAAGTAATTAATCCCCAAATAGTTAGATTTCTAAATTGATTGTGTGAATATGTGATTGGTAGGTTTATATGCCTATGTTCGGTTTGGGGAAGCTACACTTGCAATTTCCTAGGCACCCTCTCTGTGGGCAGCAAAAGGAAGGCATATGGAGGAACGAATAAAAAGATACTTTGCTGGGAGTCTCTGGATTCTGGAGAGTGGGGAAGGTGAGCCTAATAAATGAGAAAGTAGTATGGTAGCCTGTATGAAGTCTTAAAGATGATTATATTTGTAGGAAACTATCCTACAGAAATGACCCAAACTCCTTAAACTCCATGCAAATAAATGTCCACTCTGCAGCATCATTTGTGGTGGGGGAAAATTTTAATGACCAAAAATTGAGGCATGGTTAAATTATTGCTTTAATGATCCAAGACAGAAATGTAGTTACACTGGAGAACAAAATAAGAGGCTTTGGAAATATTGGAAAAGTAAAAGTAAAATGTCTATTATTCATAAATGATATAGATATACATGTGGAAAATCCCAAGGAAAATGACAGAAAACAACTATGAAAAACAATAGGAAAATTCAGTAAAATGATAGATTATCCAATCTGTAAAACACTGGTGCTTTCTCATTTACAATGTGCCAGTTACAATGTACCAGTTAGAAAACATGACATAATTTTTTTAAAATGCATCTGCCAAGAGAATAAGAAAATATTGAATAAATGAAAAATTATATTCAAACAAAAAAGAAGTGCAAGCATGCTATTTGGGGAAAGATATTTCTTAATAGTATACAAACTTAATTCTATTAACATTAATCTATAAATGTCATGGTTCTCCAGTAAGGATTATTGAATTCTGTTCCCCCCAAAAAATGTGTGTTATAAATTTTAACCTCTACGCTGAGATCATAATCTCATTTAGAGATGGGTTGTCTTTGCTCCACTAATGATAGATAATTAGCATAAAGGATATCTTGAGTAAATCTCTACAAAATATGAGTGGATTAAGGCAGCAGAGTTGGGAAAGTTAGATGCCAAGTCACATGGAGATCTCTAAAGAACCAAAAAGCAGATGCAGAAAAGACAAGGACCGTCCCCCAGAGGCAGTCTTCCTTTGGAGTCTGAGCTCTGAGTTTGACTATCTCATCTTCTAATCTGTGGGACATTCAATTTCTCTTTGTTAAAGGCACCCATGTATGTATGGCATTCCTGTAGCAATAGCAGCAGAAAAATAAGACAAAGCCAGTAGGTGTTTTTGGTGGTGGTGGTGGTGGTGGTGGTGGTGACCTTTCAGTATTTTGGTTTGTTTTGATTTTAAATAGGCAAAGGGATTCTAAAGTTCTTTTTTAAAATGAAAATCCTTATTCAATCTGTATGCTGAGCAAATCATCAGAGAACACATATGAAGAAGACTGTGCCATCGGAGTGGAGGAAGGCTTATTAACAACCTGCAAAATATGCAGATGACACACCACCACCTTGCTTGCAGGATGTGAGGAGGACTTGAAGAAAATGCTGCTGAAGATCGAGAAATGCACCTTTCAGTGTGTAGTAGGACTCAATGTAAAGAAGACTCAAAATCCTCACAACCAGACCAATAGGTACGTAAGTAACATCATGATAAATGGAGAAAAGGGTGAAGTAGCCAAAGATATTGTCTCGCTTGGATCCACAATCAATACTTATGAAAGCAGCAGGCAAGAAATCAAAAGATGTGTTGCATTAAGTGAATCTGCTGCACAAGACCTTTAAGGAGTTTTTGAGAAGCAAGGATGTTCCTTTGAGGACCAAAGGGCACCTGACTCAAGCCAGGGTATTTTCCATTGCTTCAAATGCATGTGAAAGTTGGACATTGAATAAGGAAGACCAAAGAAGTATCTATGCATTTGAATTGTGGTGCTGAAGAAGGATATTGAAAGGACCATGGACTGCTTAAAGGACAAACCAGTCTATCTTGGAAGTACAGCCAGAGTGACCCTTAATGGCAAGAATGGCAAGATGAAGACATACTTTGGACATGCTGTCAAGAGAGACCAGTCACCATGCTGTGTCGGGTGGAGGGACCATGAACAAGACGAAGGTCCTCAAGGAGATGGATGGTGGCTGCAACACGGGCTCAGTGAGGACGGCTCAGGACAGGACAATGTTTCATTCTCTTGGGAATAGGTGTCTCAGGGGACTGAGTCTGACACAGATAAGAATACACAGGACAGGGGTCAATTGCTGATGATCTATATTCCATCACACAGAAAACAACAAAAGAGTTAGAAAAAAAGGGAGACATCCTGAACAGCAGCATAGAGCTCAGAGCAGAAGGGCCGCTGAATGCCCTGGCTATTTCGAGCTCCTGGGAGAGTTGTGCAATTGGGATGTGTCTTTAGATAAGTCCATGCCTCTGAGTCAGGTCCGTGGTGGTATGTTATCTTCGTTTCATTTCTCGTGAGGTGACTGGGAGTCAAGTCTTCAATGCTGAGCATGACAAAGTCCATAGTTTAAATGTCTATGCTCCCTATACCAGGAACCCTGTGAGTCTGAACTGACACCATGCATGGAACTACAACAACGCTGGGGCTGGGTGTGTGACAGGCAATAGTAACCTAGCCTTTCAAAAATTTTTGTTTAAACACTTTTATTGGGGGCTCTTACATCTCTTGTCACAATCCAGACAAGCATCCATTGTGTCAGGCACATCTGCACATTTGTTGCCATCATCATTTTCAAAACATTTTCTTTTTTTATAGAATTAAAAAATAATGAAAGGGGCTTGCCAGAAGATTTCAATAAAAGGAATGTTTGCTTAGCTGCTGGTAATTACATCCACAGCCAGATAAATAGAATAGAATAGAAAGTCCAGAAAAAGACACAAATATATACTGCTACAGTTAGCCTTGGTTTGGGCAGAAATTCTGAGCATGAAAAGGTCATTTCAGACCTTTTGAGTAGTGATTTGTCCACTGGAAGGTATTACACCAGGGTTCACTTCTTCAAACTAGGCAGGAGTGGAAGCACACGTGTTCCAACATAAATAGTTTTGTCAATTGATGTATATCATTAAATCGCCAAATATTTCCCATGGGAGTATTGTAACAGAGCCTGATAGCTAGGGTGCACTCTCTTGGTGACACTTTTGCTTAATGCAGACATTCGTGAGTGCCCAGAGAAACAAAGCCATTACATTATCACCTCTAGCAAAGGGTTTGATAGGTGAGGCATTTAAAACTTCTGACTAAAATAAGGTTTGGGGATTATTAACGGATTTAATTTCTGCAAGCCAGCACCATGACACATTACCCTGGCTAGCTAAGTATTAACTGGATTTTCCATTTCTTTCCCCCTATTGTTGGGCTCAACCTTCACTTGTCAGCTTGGGCAAATCCCTTAACCCCAGTAAGCCTCAGTTTCTTTCCCTGTCAAATGAAGGGGTTAGGTAAGTTGATCCCTCCAGATCTTCCTACTAGAAGCTGCTGTGATTCTGAGTCCTACAGCCTACTACTGTATTCTGTTACATGAAGTATAAAATGAAATAAAAGGAGAAGTAGGTTTCACTGAAAACAATACACATGTTAAGGAAAGTAATTACCCACAAAAAAGAACAGTCTCCACTTCTTTTGAGTTTGCAGCTTTGCATAAAAAACATGTTTTCCAATATTTATAAATATACTTAGAAATTACATATACTTCTGCTACTATGTATGTATTAAGCTATGTTGTTGTTCTATGCTATTTAAATACCATAATCCGTACTCAAAGTGACTTTACAGGGCAGAGTAGGGCTGCCCAAAGTATGGGGCCAAACTTGGAGAAGCCTGGATGTATTTCTATTGAATTGCAAAAAAAGAAAAAGATTTTGTTTTTAGCAAGCTACATGTGACCAATTAATATGTGGCTGAAAGGTAGCCAAGTTTGGTAGAAAGCAATCCCTGAATTTGAAATCAGATAACCATGGTCTGAATTCCTGCACTGACATTTAATTAGTGAGACAGCAATGAAAAGGCCACTTCCACACTCCCAGCGCCTTCCCCAACCCTCCATGCATCTTAATTCATGGTGCCTGCATTTCTCCTTTCGTTAAATAGGGTTATTACATACTCTGCATACCTTGAAGAGCTATTGTGTCACACCCACCCATATGTACATCTGAAAGCACAAGTGCTAAGTATGAATCATCAAATGCTCAGACAGTATAGATTCCAACCCAATTTAAACCATCTATAGCTAACGTGATTCTTAAACTTAATGTAAGCCCAACCAACGGGTACTATATACACTATCCTAGATTAATACAACATCTATTTAGAAGAATCATCTGGGATATTGAGTTTAAAAGCTTGCTGCAAACAAATGCAAGCTTCTCATCTTTGTAATACAGCCTGTTTCCCAGGTGCCACTGTCATCTAGCCAGGGTCCCTTGACTGTACTCTTCGTGGAAGCACATCTCCTGATTTACCATCCATGATATCCCTGGGTGGGCTCAAACTGTCAACCTTTTTAGGTTAACAGCCTAGTGCCTTTTTAGGTTAATAGCCTAGCACACACTGCTTGAGCCACCCAGGGGCCTTTTTCTCAGATCCACAATAGATTAGTTTGGTGACTAGGTTCTCCTGCCTGTTATATACTTATATCCTGCAGCCTCCATCTCTCACATAGCCAGCCAGCAGCTGGCCACTGCAGTGTTCTTTCTGGCAGGATTGGGTCACACCATCTGCCCTGTGCCCTGACTATGTCTCTGCCCATCATCAGAACTTACTTGCCCTGTAGCCCATTCTGTAAGAACTCAGCATTCTCCTGACTAATATAACAGTATCCCTGGGCAGATGGTATAAATACGCTGATGATAATTTGTATTAGAGTATGAATTTACAGATGATAAATTAAACATGTAACTCCCCTTCTGGGGTGTCTGCATTTTAATAGTACTAGATACCTGTACATACAGTGCCTTAAGTTCCATAAATAGAACATTGATGGCTGAACTGCCAACAAGTTTCTCAGGGTCATTGAACTTTAGTCCTACCCCATGACTCTGCTGCCAGTTTCCACAGGGTTCACTTTGGCTCCGACCCACACAGTCAGCATCACAGTCAGCGTCAAGCTTGTCCTCTGAGGCAAGAACTACAGCATTCTGAACATCTGCCCTTCCCCACCATCAGGTGGACTTAACATGAACCTGCTTCTGGGACACAGGGCTGCCCCTTACTGGGATCCTTCATTGTTCTCACATCTGCCTCCCTGCTTGAAACTGAGGACAGCTGGCATTTATCTGACTCTTGCTATGCAACAGGTCCTATGATAAGGGTTTTTACATATATTAATTATTAAATACTCAAAAACCAATGAAGCCAGCTGAATACCAATACAAGACACAAGTACTATTGACTATCACATTTGAAAGATGAAGAAATACTGTTTTATCATAAAACTATTTTTGAGCTTCTACTATGTAACAGCATGATTCTACTTCATTAGGATACTACACTGCACAAAACATAAAGATCCCTGCCCTCGTAAAGCTTAGAGGGAAGATTAATGAAGATCATTTTTTTTTCTTTTTTAAAAAATCATTTTAATGGGGGCTCATATAACTGTTCATCAATTGTACACAGTCCACTTTAGCACATTTGTTGCCATCACCATTCTTGAAACATCCTCCCTCCACCCAGGCCCCCAACACCAGCCTCCCATATTTCCCCTCCCTCCCTTCACCCCCTCCCTCCTGAGGAACCCTTCATAATTTACAAATTACCATTATTTTGTCATATGTGTCTGATGTGTCTCCTCACCCAGTTCCCTGTTGTCCATACCCCAGGGAGGAGTAAGTTATATGCAGATCCTTGCAACCAATTACCCCTTTCTACTCCCCCTTCTCTCCACCCTCCTGGTATTACCATTCTCATCCTCCTGAAGGGATTATCTGTCCTGAATTCCCCATGTTTCCAGCTCCTATCTGTACCAGTGTACATCCTCTGTTTAGCTGGATTTGTAAGGTAGAATTGGGATCATGATAGTGGGTGGGAGGAAGTATTTAAGAACTAGAAGAAAGTTGCATGTTTCATTGTTGCTGCACTGTACCTTGGCTCATCTCCTCCCTGAAAACCCCTCTGTAAGGGGATGTTGCTTCACCTGCTAATGGGCTTTGAGTCCCCAACCTTTACTCCCTCTCATCTATGATAATATAATTTTTAGTTCTCTGATGCCTAATACCTGATCCCTTTGCCAACTCGTGGTCACACAGGCTGCTGTGCTCCTTCCATGTGGGCTTTGTTGCTCCTGAGCTAGATGGCCACTTGTTTACTTTCAAGCCTTGAAGACCCCAGACACTACACCTTTTTATAGCTGGACACCATTAGCTTTCCTCACCACTTTGCTTACACACACATTTGTCTTCAGTGATAATTTCAGGAGGGTGCGCATCATGGAAAGCCAATTTAATAGAACAAAGTGTTCTTGCATTGAGAAAGTCCTTGAGTAGAGGTCCAATGCCCCTCTGCTCTCTTAATAATAATCCTATAAGTATATGTACATAGATCTATTTCCCATCATCATATCTAAATACATTCACCTCTGTACATACCTGTATTTAGATCTCTATAAATGCTCTTGACACACACACCCCAGTTCTTTCCTCTATTTCCTTTTACTTTCTTTTGTCCCACTACCATGCTCAGCCTCCATTTGGATTTCAGTATCCCTATGAGGCCTCTCACACCCAGCTTGTCACTGATTTTGGATCACTTGTTCCATTATCCCTGGGTTAGTCAACCCCACCTCCTTTCCCCCTCCTCCCCATCTCTCATGCACTCCTCCCCCAGAACCATCAGTCCCATCGTTTTCTCCTCCAGACTGGCCATCCAGCCTATCTTATGTAGATAAACCTACAGAGATAACAATATGTACAATAAAAAGACATCCTAAGATGAAGCTACCAAATAAAATAAAATGAAGATAACAAACAAAAAGTCCAGTGTCCATAAGATAAATATAGGTTAAAAAATAAAAATAAGAACAAAATAAAAACCTGTAAATAGTTCAAGGTCTGTTCCTTGACCTCCAGGAGTATCCCCTGGTTGAGTCTGATGGGGTGGCATCCCCTGGCGCCAAAGTATATCCCTGACACTCCCTCATGAACTCCATGCTCTATTTCACACTTTTACTGTTTTGCCTTGGCATGGTTGAGTCGGACAGGGTAAAATCCTGACCTTGCTTCTCCATTGTTGTCCCCGTAGGGCCTTGGGTCAACAAGGGACACCATATGGTCCTCTCTGTGCACTGGCTCTTCTGAGTGGGGATATCATTGTCAAGGCTCAGTGGGCCAGGATGCACTCCATTCTCTCTTCCTCCCCTTCATTTCTTCTGTGTCCTGAACAGACCTGCTTCTCTTCCTGAACTGCAGCTGCAGTGCTGTCTTCCAAGGTGAACTCTAAAAAGGTTTTTGTCCTCTATCTTAGATCAGGCCAGATAGTCAGCAACCTCTCCTTTTAGGCCTTGTCTTTTGCAGTTGATACTTCCTTTCCCGAGTAGCACAGGACTGCTAATGGGATGGTCTGTGACTAGAACCCATCCATCTCGCTGTGGAAGAAAGATGTGACAACTCGCTTCTGTAAGGATTTACAGCTGTAAAGATTATAGCCTAGGAAACCTTAGACTGAAGTCCTACTATGTCCTATAGGATAGCTTTGAGCAGGAATTAACTCAACGTCCTTGGTCATCTAAGTTCTGGCCACTGAGCTGACAGCATGCCTACTCCCATGCATGTCATTGGCTCCAGTTTTACTGGTATTTGAACCTTTGAGCTGATTTGTGGAAATTGGGTCTTTTCAATAAAAGGGTTAGCCGAAAGAAGTAGATTGGGACAATACCAGAGAAAGGTATAATTCTATCTGTACCTGCCCTATAGACAGAGGAAACATTCAATTTAGCAAACCGTAAAATTATTAAAAAAGCAATAAAGTCATCAGGAAAGACTTAGAAACAAAACATATAGATTTTTGTCATGAAAACATCCAGTTAGATGTTGAAATTCAATGAAGTCAAAAACCCTGACTTAAAAAAAAAAAAGTCTAATTCTCTGTGTGAGTTAGGGTTATGTGAATTAGGAAAATTTAAATTAGGTCTTTGATCTTTATCCATAAGTAAAATATATATAGTTATTAAATAAATATGCATTAAAACCTGCAAAAACTGGAAACTGTAAGATGGAAACTTGTCAGAGAAGGAAAATTCAAATATCTTCCATTTAAAAAAACAATAGAAAAATGGTCAGGCTGCGCCTTGGCAAAAAGTGGAAAATTTGTGAGATCAGAAAAATAAAGCAGTCCTGTTGGCTTCTGATTCTCCCACGTTTCATTGTATACAGAATATTATACATGATATAATATTATATATATATATATAGAGAGAGAGAAAGGGGTGAGGGAGAAGGTGAGAGAGGAGACAGGAAGGGGAGAGGGAGCACAGTGGTAGCCATGTTTAGTAAGTGTTGGGCTGTGAACTAAAAGGTCTGAGATTCAAATCCAGTAGCTGCTCTCAGAGAGCAAGATGAGACTGCCTGCTCTGGTAAAGATTTATCGCTTCAGAAACTATACTCTGGCTTTCTATGAGCCAAACTCAATCAACCATTGGGGTTTTTATAAGCATTTATATATGTAATTAAAAAAATCTAGAACCCTGGTGGTGTAGTACAGCGGGTTACTCTCAAGGTCAGCAGTTAGACTTTACCACCCCCGTGGCGTGTGGGAGGTTGGCGTGGGAGATGTTATTTCCTCTCGCAGAAATTTAGAGCTCAGAAACCCTCCTGAACAGTTTTATTCTATCCTAGAGGGCTGCCATGAATCCAAATGCACTTGATGACAATCGGTTTGGTTTCTCTCTCCATTTAGTGTTCTCAACCTTCCTAATGCTGCAACCCTTTAATACAGTTCCTCATGTTGTGGTGACCCCCCTCCCACCATAAAATTATTTTCCTTACTACTTCATAATTGTAATCTTACCACTGTTCTGAATCAGGTGGCCCCCTGATAAAGGGGTTGTAGCGGTCATGTGCTTATGTTAACTTCATGTAGATGTAGTCTAGCCAGTTAATCTGGAGATAGCCATTGAGTAGCCAATGAGGCCTCCGTGTGGGCATGGCTTTCTCCTGAGACTTCTGGGAAATCTCATGATATTTCCCTTATGGAGATGAGAAGCTATCTCCCCAGTTTGTTGGGAGTGAGTCTCAGAGACAATGAATTATGGACAAGACAAGATGGCAGTGTTCAAAGAGCTGAAAGAGCCAGAGGAGAAGCCACACAGACATACCCTGATAGAACTAGACCTCTGAAGCTGGCGAAGCCACATGGAGAGCCCTGTCAGCACTGAGTGGCCTCTACCAACACTGGATACTGTTGATGGACCCTGAGCCCTGGAAGCAAGGAGCCATGGGATACCCCTGCCAGCGCTGGGATTCTGCATCCACTGGCGTATGACTTCGTGAGTCGGAAGGAGACATTATAGACTGGTATCAGGCATATGGGCTAATATCGGATTTATGACTTTGAACTGGACTGGGTTGGGATGATTTCTTAATGTCCTATTCCTCTTGTATATAAACCGTACCCTTATATCCATATGTGTGTCTATGAATTTGTTTCTCTAGTTTACCCGGACTAACACAGGGGTTATTTAACACTCAAAGGGTTGTGACCCACGAATTGAGAACCGCTGATATAGATTGATATATACATAGATAGGTTGCTTGACAGAGAAAGTAGATGACCACTTTTATATTCAACAACTTATCAAACCCCCAATGTCATGCCTGTGCCCATAAAAAACATTACATTACCTTTTTTCTTTTTTACATAAACACACCCATATTCACCAGAGCACTATTCACAATAGCAAAATTGAAATAGAAAATAGAAATAGAAAAACTGAAATAGAAAATAGCTATATTCACAATAGCAAAATCTATTTAGATAGAAACAACCCACGTTCTTACCAGCAGAAGAACAAACAAACAATGATACATTTATGCAATGATAATATCCTACAATATTAACAGACAGTGATGAATCTGTGAAATGCCTGATAACAGGAATAAACCTGGGGGACATTATGTTGAATGAAATGAGTCAGTCCCCATAAGACAAACATGTGTGACACCACCACTACAAAAAGTCAAGGAAAGAGTTTCACACTAAACATTCTTTGATTCTTTTATTCTTCTCAGAGGTTGGAGGGGGAGTGTAAGTCACAAACCAGAAGATAAGCATGTAATTTATGTGGCCCCAAAGTCAAACCCACTGCCACTGAGTCAATTCCAGCCCATAGATGCTCTGGAGGGGAGAACTACTTCATAGGATTTCAAGCTAATTGGTCTAGATAGATGAGTTCTTTCTAGGTTCTCAATTCTATTTCAGTGATCTATGCATGTATCCTTGTACTAGTACGACACTGTTAATTGTAATAAGTTTTGAAACCAGGATGTGTAAATCCTCCTAATGTTCTTTTTCCAGGATAATTTTGGCTATTTTGTGTTTTTCAATTCTACATACATTTTACAAATAGCTTGTCAATTTCTATAAAGAAATAGTATTCATTGTATCTACTGAGATGATCATGTGATTTTTGATGATGTAGATGAATTGGTTTTCGGATATTGATTTCATGAACAGTGAACAAACCTTGCACTCTTGGAATAAATGCCACTTGATCATAGTATATTACTTTTACCTGTTGTTAGATTGGGCTCGTTAGTATTTTTTCAGAGACTTTTTTAGACTATATTCATTAGAGCTGTTACTATGTTACCTTCTTGTGATGCCTTTGGTTTTGGTGTCAGAGTTGACTGGCATCCAAAAGTGAATGGGAAAGTGTTCTCTTAACTCTTGACCCCCAGGCTTTAACATCAAAGACACCTTGGGCTTCAGAAGGCTACTATCACAGACATAAGATAAGGGAGTGAGTAAAATTAAACAATTAAAATGGGGTACACAAGAAATGCCATGGTCATGCTTAGCAAGGTGATTCACATTGAGAGTGCTAGTGGATGATGAACATTTAAAGACATAATGCACTAGACTATAATGTGGGAGTGGGGTAGGAGGGACTGGAGTCACTATAGCAATGAAAATAGCCTTCTGTCTTTGTTCTATCATTCTCTGGGGTTTCTGTATGTTTTTCTTTATAAAATGTAAATTACATCATTTCACTTGTTTTTCTGATTAAAAAACACATAAAACTCCAAATATTTAACATAAAACTCCAAATATTTTCAATCTAATGGAGTTAAAAATAAACATCCTTCAAAGTGGTTTTCTATTCCAGTTTGTCTAGGACATTCTCATTTTATGTATGTTGTCCTGGAATATTTATTAGTAGCATACCCTTTACTCTCAAAGCTGTCCCTTGCTGGAGGAACAATGATCTGTTACAACACTCACAGTGGTGGTTGACCACTTTCCAAGCCATTTATTTTTTTTAAACTATTTTATTGGGACATAATACAGACATCATGCCATTCAATCGTTAAGTCTTACCAGATCATGTTGTACAATTACTACCACAATCAATTTCAAACATCTTCTTTCTTCTCAAACCCCTTGTCACTGGCTCCTCACTATCCTCTACATCTCAGCTGCTGTACTTCTAAGGACCATTAATATAGTCATTGTCACCCACCCCAGGCTTCATATACTAAAATATACAGAAAAATACATAACAGAGCATCAGGAAGGCTACCACCAAAAATATAATAAATAATACAACAGATATAAAACCCAGTTTTGAAAAAAAAAAAAAACCAGAGCAAACTTCAAGTTTGTCAAAGAAAGAACCAGTGAAAAGATTTTAACAATTCAGGTCATATTTTTTTTTTCATTTTAATCTCCTATAATGGTCTCCACAATATTCTTTTTCTGATATCCAGGCTATTCCTATCCCTAAATTATCCCTAGAATAAGCTTCACCAGAGCCTTACTCGCTGTGTGGACCCTGCAAATGTATTTTGGGCTTCCACTGTCCTCCATAGGATTCTGAAGACCAGAATTTCACAATTTGAGCTATATGGCTCTTTCCTTCAGCATTGGGTTATATTGTTTAAAACCCTGGGTAATGCATTTTGGTGTGCTTTCTTCTGTGTGTGCTTACTTGACATCTCATTGAGATGGTCTAGTCCATTTTCAAAGGTCAGTTTTCCTCACTAATTCCAAGCGCTTCCAAAGTTGACTAACCTGAACTGAAGACCAATGACCCTCATTATTAGATGATGTCCCCCATTTCTTATCCCTAGAGTTTGTTGCTAAATTTTGACTCATCTACGGGGCTCCTATGAAGGTGCCCTTGCCACCCCTCTGTTGGTACTGGGTCACCGCCCTTTACTGTCAAAGCCAATTAGTCTCAACTGCACCAAAGATTCCAGAACATGATAGCATCATGAAATAAATGCACTCGGGTGGCTAAAGCGGCCAGTCATACAACCCTTTCCACTCCACAAGTTCACAATGGCTTCTCTATTGCAACCGCCAATTTCCACCCCTGCGACCTCCACCCCCACCACAGGGTACTTCATTAAGCTGATCCCAACACGGTGTAGCAGTGTGTTCTCACTGCCTTGAGCAGACCTTTATGAAAACATTTTATGTTCCAGATCCATTCTCAGACTTCCTTCTAGTTGGGGTTCAGGCATAACTCCATGAGGACAGCCATTTGAAGGTGCTGTGAACCTTGCTGGTGTGGTGGGCGACGACTGGGGCTGCAAACGGCAGCAGTTGGAAGCCAGCCTTGGCTCTCCAGGAGAAAGACGAGGCTTCGTCCTCCTGTGAAGAGTTGGGGGTCTCAGAACCCCACAAGTGAAGTCATGCTCTGTCCTACAGAGGCGCTGTGAGTTGCCTGGAATCCCCGCGATGGCACCGGGGAAGTGACAAATGGGCCTCACCACGGTGTCTTCCATTGCTTCGTACACGCACCCAGAGCAAAGTCGGACATCTAATCAGGAAACCCACCGAAGAATCAGCCTATTTGAATTATGGTGCTGCCAACGAATATGAAAATCACCATGGACTGGCGAATGAATCAACCAATCGGTCTGGGAATAAGCACAGCCAGAATGCTCCTTAGAAGCAAGAATGGCGAGACGCCACCTCATGTACTTTAGGCCTGTGATTAGGAAAGACCATTCCCTGGAAAAAGGGCAGCATGCTGGGTGCTGGGGCAGTGAAAAAAGAGGAAGATCCCCAACAAGCTGGCCTGACCCTGTGGCTACCACAGTGGCTCAAACATGACAACAATGAGGCGGGCAGTGCCGGGGCAGGCTGTATTCTGTGGTGCTGTACTGCTCTGGGGCACTGTGAGTCGGAACTGCTGCAACAACACCTGGCTACAACTGTACAACTGCTACCGCAGCACTTTCTGTCCACCAACCCGCCGACCGCGATGTGACTTTCAGCCTAGAGGGTGCTGCTTCCCAGGGGCTGCCTCGGTCGCTCATGCAAACAGAGCTCTGCTCTTCTCCTGGATATGCAGTCCCGTGAGAATCATAGAAGGAGCTCCTTTGTCACACGCTGTCATGTTTTGCTCTATTTTGATTCTTAGTCCTCGTTCTCTGTACCTTTGGCTTCATTTGTTGACTCCCTCTTTTCTTGACATTTTCTTGACAATTCTTGTGCTGCTCAGTGGAAAATTTTATTCATTTTCTTAATTCTTGTACTTCACTCCCCACCCCCCAGTGGTTTTATTGGGGGCTCTTATAGCTCTTAAAACATTCCATACATCATTTTTATCAAGCGTGTGTGTACATATGTTGCCATCTTCATTTCCAAATATTTTCTATTTGAGCCCTTAGTATCAGCTCCTTTTTCCCCCTTTTTTTTCTGCAAATTATTTTATTGGGGGCTCATATAACTCCCATCATGATCAACACATACGTTAATTGTACGCAGACCACATTTGCACACTTGTTGCCATCATCACTCTCGAAACATCCTCCCTCCACTTAAGTCCCCAGTACCAACTCCCCATATTTCTCTTCCCTCCTCACTCTCCCTCCCCCATGAACCCTTAATAATTTACAAATTGTTATTACTTTTTCATATCATACACTGTCTGATGTGTCCCTTCACTCACTTCCCTGTTGTCTGTACCCCAGAGGGGATGTTATATGTAGTCCCTGCAATTGGTACCTTTCTTATCTAGCAGCAGATATTCAACTGTAAAATTTCTAGACAATGGGATAATATCACAGCTTAGGCTAAATATCATAAACATACATATTCTTAAGAATTGCTGCTATGATTGAGAAAATAAAACTCAGGATTTATACTAAACACATCAGAGTAGTGATGTTTTTGACAAGTCACAAATGTAGATGCAAATATATTAAACATATTGGGTAGGTTCAGGAAATAGAGATATGTTTTATTTTTCATGGTCATCAATAACTAAGTAAAAATGCTAGAAAGCAGACAGCAACTCTGCTTGTACCTCCTTTGTGCCTGCTACAATAGAAATCTAATTTTTGTGAGGACTGCTCATCGGGTTGTATGTCACCAAACAATATATGAAACACTTCTGTTTTGTTCGTTTGCTACTTCTTGCATTTTTCTGATTTGGTGTTCCAGATGCTTCTCACGCCAGGCAGCCAGTTGCTGGCAGTCGCATGCTGATGAATATATTTAAACATAAGAATTCAGTGTAAGGTCAATAACAAAAAAGGCTCTCACAGAAGTAGAGGGAGCTTCCACAGACTCCCCACATCCTATAGACAACAGCTCTATGTTTCCTGAGACCCAGGCTTGGTTTGCCAAGTGGGATAAGTTAAGGTAATTTTAAGCAGCCGTAAATTGCAGCACAGCGTTTTGTATGAAGGAAATGAAATTCTGTGCTAATTAGGAATATTTATATCATGTGGATGCCTTGCAGAGTAAATTTTTTAAAAATCAAATTATACTGAATTCCCACCATAGCACTCTCCTCAGACTTCCCACTGTGGGCCCTCCTTCGAGGTGTGAGTGGCTTATAATAAGATCCTTTTCATGTTTCAGGAATAAAGCCCCTCAGAGGATGCCTAAGATGGCTCAACTGACTCAGCATTGCAGCCTGGAGCCAGATACAAGTTTGAAGGCATAAACATAACAATAAACCTCGGAATGATTACATTTCAAATTAATATGTTATGTACTGATAAATTGATGTACTCTACATAACAGATTTGAATGTGGCTGAATATAGGTGATTATCTAATATGCTTGTGGTAAACATGAAATGATTCTACCAGAGAAGAAACCCAATCAAGTGGCTGCCTTGACCTTCCCTGAAAGAATTTCCCTGGTCACTTTGAGATATAAGAGTGCTCCTGTTTTGGTTACCGACACAGTGGTGGAACCTCATGAAAGAATACAGTACTTATACATATTATATGTAAGGAACCCTGGTGGTGCAGTGGTTAAGCATTTGGCTGCTAACCAAAAGATTGAAGTTTCAAACCCATTCAGTGACTCCATGGGGAAAGGTCCAGCTATCTACTCCTGTGGTCATTACAGTTAAGAAAATCTGATAGGACAGTTCTATCTGGTCATTTAGGGTCACTATGAGTTGAAATCCACTTGGGAACACACACAAAACCAACAACAGATTATAAAATGAATCTAAAATACATATGACTTGAACAAAGTTTCAGCCAGACTAACAGTAAGAGGCTATTTGAAATACCGCACTGTGTAGACCGATGAGTGAGAAAACAATACAGACAGAATGTTCCTTAGAAAAAAGGATGACGAGATTTCAACTTGACTACCTTGGACACATGGTCAGAAAATCCTATGACTAGACAAGAGTATGATGTTTGGGTAAAGTTGAGGGTCCAGAAATACAGTGAGAGAGCAGGCTCAAAATGTCTCAAACATTACTCCAATCAGAAGGTAATGAGAACCAAGCATACTTTGCTCTGTTGTTTCTAGGTCACCTAGAATCAGAGTGACAATAGCAACAGCGGGAGAAAGACAATTGTTCAAGCAATTATATAAATATGGTCAGCCCTTTGGTTTTGGAGATGCAATGGTCACAAGAGTGGGTAGGATGGACACACGACTTGGTCTGTGGGGAACAGGGAGACATATCAGGCAGAGGATATATATATATATGTGTGTGTGTGTGTATATATATATATATATATATATATATATATATATTCTAAAACTAACCTAAGAGAAATCTTTAGACATCTTGGAAAGACTTGGTAGAATAAGAAGTGACAATATTTTAGGGTTTTGAGGTAGAAAAACAAAAGTTTCTCTAACCTACAAAAGTTTCTTTAAATTACATTCGATAGAGCAAATGCACATATTGGGAGATAGTATGAATATGGGTAGATGGCAGAACTAAAATTGAAATATAATTTGTGTGTGTGTGTGTGTGGGCATCACTGCCCTCAGGTGGTGCGAGTAGGTGGCCCAGCCTTTGCTCCGTGGAGCTGGAATTGAACCTCCATCCCAGTGGGCTGCAGTCCCACGCACAACCACTACACCACCAGGGCTCAGCTGAAATATAATTTTTTAATCTGGAAAGATGAAGTTAATACTTTTCATACAGGAAAGAAGTCTTTATTTCATAGGTTCCATATGTTAAAGACCTGCATGTAGATCGAAAAATAGAAGCTGAAGAAAATCAGGTTAGCTTATTTTGGCAAAGATATCTACTGCCCAATAGTGAATAGAAAGCATTGAAACTACCAGCATAGGAATTCCAAGGAGTCTTTTTTTTTTTTAAGTACTTTTAATGGCTGGAAGGAGCCCTGCTGGTAGAGTGGGCTGTGCATTGTACTGCTGCAGTTCAAAGCCACCAGCAGATCCAAAGTAGAAAGGCAGGGCTATCTTCTCCCAGGAAGAGCTGCAATCTCAGAAGCTCAGAGGGGTAGTTCTATTCTGTCCTATAGGGTCAGTGTGAGTCAAAATGGGCTCTATGGCAGTGAGCTTGGAGTTCAGGGAAAAGACCTGGTAACTTGCTCCTGAAAGATGTCAACTCCCCAGCCCTTAAGTCCACTTTGGTTCTTAGCAACCCTGGATGGGTTTTCCAAGACTGTCAATCTTCACAGGACCAGAAAGCCTCCTCTTTCTGTCTCTGCCTGACTGTTGGTTTTGAACCATCAACCGTATGGCTAGCAGCCCAATGCCAGTCGAGCTTAGAAAACACTAAGAGAAGGTTTTGCTCTGTCATCTGGGGTCACTATGTGTCAAAATTGTTGCATAGTGAATTGTCCTGCATGTCATCTTGCGTGGATCCACCATCAACGCTCAAAAAACAGCAGTCAAGAGATAAACAACCCACATTGGTTCAAGCTGCTGCACAAGACCTTTGTAAATTGTTGAAAAGCAAAGATGGTACTTTGAGGACTGAGGTCTGCGTAACCACAAGCCGAGGTATATTCAATTGCTTCACATGCATGTGGGAGTTGGACATCGTCTATATAAAGAAGACCAAAGAAGAATCGATCCATTTGGATTGTGGTAGTAGGAAAGAATGAGAAAAATACCAGGGTATGTCAAAAGAACAAACAATTCGCTCTTGGTAGAAATAATGTCAGAAGGCTTCTGAGACAAAGATGGCAAGACAGCTTCTCACATATTCTGGGCATATTATCAGGAGAGACCAGTCCCTGGAGAAGGGCAGTGAAAAAGAGGCAGTTCTTCAGCAGGATAGCTTAACAGAGTGGCAGCATCAAAGGACTCAAACACAAGAGCAGTATAAGGGCGGTGCAGGATGGGGTGGTGATTCATTCTTTTGTACACAGGGTCGCTTTGAGTCAGAGCAGACTTGATGGCACCAAAAAACACAGGAGTTAGCACTCAACAACAACAACAACAACAATGACACAGTGAATGTTGTTGATATAGATGGTTAAATGCTCAACTACTAACAAAAAGTTGGTGGTTTGAATCCACCTAGAGGTATCTCAGAAGACAGACCTGGGGTTCTGCTTCAGAAAAGTCCCAGACTTGACGACCCTAAGGAGTGTTCTGTTACTCTGTAGCACACAGACACACCGTGAGCCAAAACTGGCTCAAATTCAATGAATTCGGTTTGGGTTTGATGATTGTAGGACTCTGCAAACCACCAAGTTTTACACATTAAGGGGGTTAATCATAAGATATCTGAGTTATATTTTCCTTTTTTAAAATACTGAAAGAATTCATTGGAACGGTGGAATATGTGGGTGATCCATCAAGTCTATTTTCCCACAAGAGATTTCACTTTATTATCACTTCAACTATTTTTAATTAATCCAGAAACTTTCTGTTGTAATTTCTTTAAAGTCTCATGAAAGAGAATTGTGTATGTCTTAGCCAATTTGTTATTTGGAAGGAGTGACTGCTAAGTGACCATCTAATAGCCAGTTCTTCCTTTGTTCTGATTAGCTTTAAATTGGCCTTCAAATTAAGTATTGAGGCTGTTGATAGATAATTGATTCAATCTAATAAAAATTTTATCTTTGAAATGCAATAGTAATCTTTAAATGCACAATAAAAATATCTTGGCAACCAAAAAGAACTGACCAAAAAATTCCCTTTCCATATTCCTTAGGTAACATTACTCTGCATATACCCCAAGCAGGTTGGGTATATGGTATATTCATCCAGGTATATTCTACTGACCCATACAGAGATGAAGCTGCTCAAAGCTTTCTAAGCCATAGTAAACTCTACAGAATAAAATGAGCATCTTAATTCTGAAAAGATTTGACAGTCCTCTCCTCTGTGTGGTGATTTTTGCCCCCCTATGAAGCAAGTTTCTAACATGTTAAGACCACATGGGTTTATATAGCTTTTTTTTTAATCTTGTAAAATCAGCTGGGATATATTTTAGTACTGTGTTACTCACACTTGCCAGTTACCTAGATTAATTGATGCAAACAACAACAAGGATGCTTTGAAGCACAAGGTACAACAGCAGACATGATTGCATTTTTAACATTCATGAATGAATTGTTCTTTCATAAGACTGTGTTTATGGAACTCAATAGAGTAGTGCCTTGATTAATGAATTAGTTCCCTGGGACGGAAGGGTTTTCTAAGAAGTCAGTTATATTCAAAACCTGAGCAAACTCAATGCTCAGAAATGATGAGCAGCTGAACTGTCTGGGAAGCTGCTGCTCAGTCACGGCCAGTGACAGCGTGGAGGACCCACCCCAGGGGGAAAAGAAAGCTTTTGAAGTCCCTCCTCTGGCAGGCTTGCAAGCCTCCACCTGCTGTACCATCTCCCTTTCTGCGGCTGTAATCAGAAGGCACACCTGAGCAAGAGATTCCACATGCTGCTCTTTCCTTACTCGGTGATCAGTTAACCAGTTCTACTCCCAACGTCTCTTGTGAAAAGGCTGGTGATAAGTCAACCCCAGCTGTAGAATTATACCACTCCACTTTTTAAAGGGTCACTTTGAAAATTAAGATGTTTTCCATCACCTCAAATGTATGTGCATGATGGACAATGAAAAAGGAAGATCGAAAAAGAATTGATGCATTTGAATTACAGTGCTTGAAAGGATAATGAAAATACCATGAAATTGCTAGAAATACAAACAGAAATCTGTCTTGGAAAACGTTTACCCAGAATTCTAAGAAGCCTTAGAAGCAAGGTTGGCAAGACTTCTTTGTCTCATGGACTCTGGGCATGTGGTCTGGAGAGGCTAATCCCTGAATAAGAAAGCCATGCTTGATAAAGCAGAACATCAGCAAAAGAGAGGGAAGCTTTCTATGAGATGGGTTAAGACAGGGCCTACAACAATAGGCTCCAACAGCAATTTTGAAAATGGTATAGGACTGGGCAGTGTTTTCTTCTGTGTACATGGGTCGGTGTAAGTCAGAACTGGCTTGACAACATCTAACAACAACAACAACAATACTAAGAAGCAACACAAAACTAGATAACCACTCAGTGGTGTCTCTGGATGTACATGCAGATAGCACAGTAAGCTGCCTACTGGAAGGTTAGAGGTTCAAGTCTATCTAGATGCTTCAGAAGAAAGGTCTGCAAAAACATCCATGGAAAACCCTGTGGCAAAGAGTTCTACAGGGTGTGGCCATGTGAAATTGACTCCACAATACCCAGTTAGACCACTCACTGACTTGAGGGAAGGACCTGTCTGGTACAACAGGCTGGCACTTGACGGCCCTTGGTTTACTCCTTGAAAGGACACAGATGGTATAGGCAAGATAGGTCTGTTCCTTAGTAAGGGTCTAAGACACTGGTTCTGAACCTGTGGGTTGCAACTCCTTTGGGGGTCGAATGACCCTTTCACAGGGATCGATGAAGACCATTGAAAAACACCTATTTCCGATGGTCTTAGCAACCAAGATACTGCTCCTCTATCCATCTCCAGACATGTCCACCCACATGCAGATATGTCCACAGATGAGTACCCAGCATGGAGACTATTACCCATGCTACATCATACTTCAAGACAAAAGTTCATTTATTTGTCATTAGAAATAAATGTCATGCTATATATTGACATATTGTTTTGTGATTAGTCACTCTGCTTCAATTAATTCCAATTTGTAACAATGAAAATACATTCTGTATATCAGATATTTACATGATGATTCATAACAGTAGCAAAATTACAGTTATGAAGTAGCAACAAAAATAAATTTTATGACTGGGGGGGTCACCGCAGCATGGAGGAACCATTTTAGAGGGTCCCGGCATTAGGAAGGATGAGAAGCACTAAGACTAAGTCTAAGGGATCCAAGACTAAGGAATTGGCTCTCTTCTTCTCCAGGGACTGAAACCTGCATCCTAATATTTGCAGAATATCTGTATGGGAGGGGTTGCCAATGGAAGGCACTGCTAAGGGCTTGTCTTGAAGTTGTTTGTCCTTGACCTCAAGAAAGATCAATTGCCTCTATAGAATTGGGGAGGAGTTGATAAAGTAGACTGCCTTCCCATCACTGCCCCTTCTGTACCCTTTGTCATAGCTCTACCCAGGGCCTTCATGTCTCCCCTAGAATCTAGTGCACTAGAGTCTATAGAAATCCTTTGTTCCTACTTTATTTATCTAATCCAGTGTTTCTAAGAGTAATCCAAGGACTTCCAGCTTTTAAATTGACAGAATGGAAACTCTTAGATCCCTTCTTGAGTGTCAAATCCTTAAATTCAACAAATTCCCCAGATGATTTCTTTGTGCAATTGATTTTGGAATACCAGATAACCCATTGTCACATGACACATATTTTCTATTTTCCAGATCATATGTTTTTACTTTAATTAGCTTTGAATAGAATTTATATGATACCTTCAAGCACGTCTTATACCTCCTACAGCAGTTCTGCACCTAGCACTGCCTACAATTACTTGGTTGGAATGCTCGTGTACGGAACTCTGATGGTGAAATGGCTAAGTGCTTGGCTGCTAGCTAAAACGTTGGTGGTTCAAACTCACATAGAGGTTTCATGAGAGAAACCATCTGATGATTTGCTCCAATAAAGACTACTGCCTAGGAAACTCAATGGCACACGTCTATACCGTCTGACAGGGTGGCTATCAGTTATAATCAATTGGACACTATACAGCAATAACAACAAGGAAGCTATCTGTATCTTATTAAAATGTATCCTCTTTGTTTTTAAAGCTATTCCTGAATTCACATCACCTCTGACCTGTCCCTGAATTAGCCATGCTTGAATATAAAGCTATTGCTGAGGATGAATAAACAATGTAAAAAATTTAAAGAACGATAGAGTAGCAGCACTAGACAATAAATTCGTATGTATATTTTAATTTACTGCTGATGTGTAGAAACTCTAATGTCTATGTAATCTCTCCAAATTAATATACTCAAAAATAAAGCATAATCGGAAGTAATTGTAAACATTTAAAATCTTTCTACTTAACTAAGTGCTAAATCGGCCATGTTTTTTTTTAATCAGGTGTGTTTTTTTCCAGACACATTTATATGTCAATGGAAGAAAATATGTACACTCCTAGCCATGAGAGTCTAGGTGGGAAAAGAAAGAAAGAAAGCTTGCAGTTGATTTCTAATGTACGTTTCATGGAGCATTTTTAAGAGTGCATGTGTAGTGCTGGGCAAATTTCTTCTCCAGAAATGCCAGTGTAACATTTAAACTAGGGCAGGTGTATTCATAACTTGGATATGTATAAAATATAACCCAGGCTGTTGAGGTTTTCCTTTTCCTTTTTTTTTTTAAAGAAAAATTTTAACTGTGGGTTTCTGTTAACAATTCTGAACAGGGTTCCTGTATGAACATTATGGCAATTTCTCCACAATTAACATCTAGAATCGCAGCTAGAAGCACAGATTGGACTGGTGATCAGTGAGGAGAGTAACTAAGTAGAAAAACTTTTACCTCTAGTCCCTCCTCAAATGGCTAAATGCAGGCATCTGACAAATGTGTTTCTGCTGGAAGCCCTACAGTCATCTCACCAAACATGAAAAAGTGTGGGGTTCTATGTGTTCTTTTTGGAGAAGGCTGACGTGAGTCCATCCCCTTCTTTTCCTGACCTATTTCTGGGACAGACACAAAATGGGAGTCTAGAAGGACAGGCACTGGAGAAATGAGAAGGGTAGCCAAGGAGTGGCTAGGGAGCTGGGGAGACGAAGAAAGATGACATCTGGAATATAAAGGAAGGTGCGAGGGTTGGAGGATTAGGACTGACCTGCAAACCTCCTAATAGAAAAATAGGGCAAAGAGAGGGGAGGAATCCATGAGGAATTGACAACTGGCAGAACATACTCTGAGAGGATGAAATGAAGAACAGAAAGAAAAAAAAAACAGGAAGCCTGTGTAAAATGTTTTTTGAAAGAATGGTTAAAATATGAGAGCATGATGAGATGATGGGGATAGTTGAAGAAGAAAAATCCTCTCTTTCCAACAGCTGGATATGGATGTGATCAGCAGGTGTCGGCAGTTGTGATCAACAGAATTAATGGTTCCCCAAAGATGTCCATGCTCCAACCCTATGGATATATTACCTTACCTGGCAAAAGAGACTGTGCAGGTATGATGAAGGTTACAGGAAGGGGAGATTCCCTAGGACTGAGCTAAAATGAGAACCAGGCATTGAGAGGCAGAACGTGGCTTGATACTACTGTCTTTGAAGATGGAAGGGGTCAAGGACTGTGGAGAGCCGCTGGTCACTAGGAAACTCCTCCAGAGCCTCTAGTAAGGAGCACGGCCCTGCCAAGCCCCTTATTTGAGCTCAGTGACCCTCAGTCAGCCTTCTGACCTGAGGCACTAGAAGATCATACATTCGTGCTGTCCAAGTGTGTGGTAACTTGTTGCAGTAGCAACAGAAAATAAATACACTGGACCATGGGGATGACCAAGGCTGCACAATGACCGGCTGCCGTGTATATGAGAAAGGATGCCATGGTCAACCAACCACTTTATACAAGCCCGCTGTTTGACGGAATCCATTGAAATATACCCACTACCTTCAGCAGATCAATGAAACAGTTGCATAAGCTACATTTGATGATTTAGTTAAACAAAAGACTCCTATCGCTCTTTTTGTTATCAACCTGGCAGAGACACATATTTCTTTAAAAAAAAAAAACCTACAGTTCTTTTCTTGATCATCAGTTAGAGTAGCCTCAAAGCCCTGCCGCCATGTTACCCGCATGCACAGCCTACTAATTAGGTAAGAATTGCTGGCAGCAGCAAAGAAAATGAATTTAGTACAATGTATCAAAAACTGTGCAGGAGTGTGGAGTGTGCGTTTGGATGCTGTGAAGTACATAATTCGTGTCATTCAACCTTCAGGTTACACACTAACTTAATCATTTATGCTAATAAGCCTTGAAAACCAACAGTGTGAAAGATGATGCAGATGTATATATATATATATATATATATATATATATATGACATTATTTTGCATGATGCCCTTTCCATTTCTACTTGTGACAACGGTGAGCTGGGAAAGGAGGAGGAGAAGGGAGTTCCAAGAATAGGAGAAGAGAAGAAGGGGTGGGAAGGGAAGAGGGAGAAAGGAGAGCCATATGCAGGAGGGACCCTGGCAGAAGGCTCTAGAGGTGATGAACACCATTTTCTACATTCATTCTTCAATCGTCCTCTCAGCCAGGTGGTGCAGTTACCTGGTTATTATGGTAGTTTTAGACAAATGAATCTGAGGCTAAAGTTCTGGCCTCATCTTCCAGATTTAACCTGCCTTCCAAGAAGGCGTTCTACTTCTCTGCATCCAGTTCTCAATTATCTTGAACCTGAAAGTCTCTTTTGTGTGAGGAAGACAGGAGGTTCCATTTCCAATTCGTGCCTTTTGTTCTATGCTAGAGATGTGTCCATTCAAACCCTCTCATTCATTCCCACCAGCGCTAGCCCAAGGAAAGAGCACGTGACGGTGGTTTTCATTATCCCTCTCAGTTCATTTTTGCTTCCTTCTAATATCAAATGACACCAGCCTGCCTGTCTCTGAGACATGAAACCATCTCCAAGCAGCTTCTGGCAGCACCTCCAGTCATCATGAACGAACAGGCAAGCGCGGCTCCTGGAACACCGGCTCCTGCTATTTGAGGACGGTCGGTTCACAGGATCTGCCTGAATCCCCACACTGGGGTGTAAAACAGACGTGTTGCTAACTTCTCCCCTCACCTCAAAATACTCCGGTAGCAGGATTCAGAGTTCTCTAACAAAAATAAAAACAAACTCACCGTCAGTAAAGTGGATGCCGACTCACAGCAACCCTTTCGGTCAGGGTAAAAACTGCCCCCGTGAGATGGGGAGGCTGTAACTGTCCACGGGAGTAGAAAGTCCTGCAGAGCTGCAGGTTTATGAACCCCCGACCTTCTGGATCGCACCCCAATGCTTACCCAGTTCCCCATCAGGGTTCCTGTGCGGAACAAGAGCCTTTCCATGAAGCTCCAG
>PVJH01001053.1:97653-208604 GCA_004026705.1 Nesogale talazaci
GGGGGGGGGGGGGGGGGGGGGGGGGGGGCGCTAATCCAATCTGCATGATCCCCAGTGAGAGAAGAGAAGAAAGCACAGGGAAGAACAGAAGCAGAGGTTGTGATAGCCTCGAAAGGATGGTCCCATTTCCAATAGTCTTCCAAGACAGCCTGGTCCTGACAACATGCTGAATTCAGACTTCTCGCCCCAGAACTGTGTTCTTAGAATATGTTCTTTTTTAATTTTTATTCATTCATTTATTTATTTATTTATTTAGGGCATCACTGCTCTCCGGTATTGGGAGTAGGAGGCCCAGCCCCACTGCTGGAATTGAACCTCTGTCCCAGTGGGCCGCAGTCCCGCGCACAAGCACTACGCCACCGGGGCTCAGCCCTAGGATATGTTCTTAAAAGCCGCCAGTTTGTGTGATTTTTATCACAGCAGCCCTTGGAAATGAGTGCATGACCTAGCAAGACCCGAACTCAGGCTTTCTGTCTCTCAGGACAAACCTCTTCCTCTGTTCTGTAACACCTTCAGCTGTGCAGTGAAATGTCTGTGGAAAAGATTGTAGAAATGTAAAATATGAAAAGTAGTAGCAAAATACTAACAAGGACCTTTAAGAGAGTTTTCTCCAGTTGTACTTTAATGTTACCTGGTTTTCCACTCAAATTATGGTACTGCAGATCTCTTTTTAGGTGCCCTGATGGCATAGTGGTTATACATCTGACTACTAATCTCAAGATCAGCATAACCTCAAGATCGGCAGTTCAAAACTACCAGCTGATTCTCAGGAGAAGGCCTGGATTTTCTATACTCACAAACAGTTACAGTTTTGGAAACTCGCTGGGGCAGTTCTACCCTGTTTTATAGGCTTGTGATGAGTCAGCACCCACTTGATGGCAGTAAGTTTGGTTTGTTTGCTTGATGGGCTTGTCGAGATTGAACGAATGAACACAAATGTATTTCATTGACTACAATGCAATGTCAAGAAGGCTTGTTAGTGCAGCTGTTAAGCTATAGGCAGCTAACATTAAGGTCTACCGTGGGAATCCACCAGCCACTTCGCTGGGGAAAGAGGCATGGAGTCCGTTTCTTGCTTCCATGAGGATTACAACCTTGATTATCCTATAGGGCAGTTCTACTCTGTCCTAAAGAGCACTGTTAGTTGGCATCAACTTGGAAGTACAAAACAATAACTTCCAATATCATTACACTTTTCACTGTAAAAGAAAAATTGAAGGTCAAAAGTAAAGCTCATGCTACATGCATACATATTTCTCAATTTTTAAAAAACTTAAAATGTACTATTATTTTAAAACACATTTTTAAAATCATAGCCCTACTACTATTATCAACTGCTCAGGGCTGGGGGGGGGAGGGGAGTGGAGGTGTAAAACACATTAAAAAACTCTACACAGTGGAAGAAAACTGTGGGAGACCAAACCCCAAATCAGGAAAGAGAACAGTCTTATCTGTTGGGTAGAAACTGGGGACTCTTAAGATTAAAACCCTCAATCACCTTCCAGATCTGGAACTAAATTCACCCCGGCCACATGGTAAGATCAACTAGGTAAAATCAAAAGGGTAATATGTACCCAAGGACAAAATACGGAGGGCTAGGAGAAACGAAAGAATGGGAAATAGGACCCCAGAAAGGACGTGGAATAAGTGATGTTAGATTTACAGTGGATGAATTAAAATAAATTCTGTATGAATGTGTAAAACTGATGATCCGCTTTGTAAATCTTTACCCAATGCACAAGAAATATATAAAAATAAATCAAAACCCTATACGTAATGTGTAGGTGTGTCCTGAAGTAATTATCTGTGTGACTTTACATTTGTTTACAATGTTTATGATTTTAATCAAAGGATGACAAGATAATACTGTGATTTCAACAAAAGTGCTAAGATTTTCTGTGCATTTACAAGAAAGATGACAGTTGAATAGCTTACAATAGCCAACCTTTATGTTAGTAGTGAACTCCAACTTATTTATGACAACAAAAGACCTTCGATATTAAAAAAAGAAAGGTGTACCAACTTAAAATACACAAAGGCCATGTGTGGATTGCATGGTTGGTACTCTACATGCTAGAAGTTTTCATAAATACAACAGAAGGTTATGACATAGCATATTTGCTTATTTTCCCTCTCTTCAGGTAGGGCTCTCCATTTAGAAAGTATGCAGGCTAAATTTATTCACTTCTGAGAAGAAGCATGACAAAAAATATCAAGCGATGATATTAAGTCATGTGTGTCAGCCCATACTGGGATTTGTCATTTCATTTTAAAAAATGGCCTTATTTTGCAGGAAAGTGAAACAAATACAATCTATACAAAGAAAGCTAATAGTTCCTCATAACCTGATAAACTTTAATCTTCACAAAAAAAGGTCAGCAAAACAAACCCTCTCCTCTCTTCACTGTTGGTTATGCAGTGCTGCTGTAACAGAAATTCAGGTGGATGGCTTTCTCAGACAGACTTTTTCTCTCTCACAGTTTAGGAAACTCAAAGTCAAAATTCAGAATGCTGACTCTAAGGGAAGACTTCCTGGGATAACTCTGGGGGTAGGGCTGTCTGTCTTTTCAACATCAACAAGGTCTTGGTATCCTTTGAAGACCTCCATATGCTTGGCATCAATCTTTCTCTGAGTCTAGAAGGTTTTCAGTGTAGGGGCCCTGCCCCCATCTTGGTGATAGTCAGGTTCCCTGCTGTTTGTTTGCTTCTCTCTCTTCTAATCTCCAGTAAGATAAAAGATGATGCAGGCCACACCCCAGGGAAACTTTTCTTACCTGGGATCATGGCTGTGACCTTTGTAAAGAGCCACGTCCCATACTAAATCCCTTACAAGGGATTAGTTGATCACCTCATGGGAGATGATTACCTAGCAGACAAGCCACTGAGAATCGCCATTCCAGTTGACATATATTGGGGTCGGAGGGGGGCACAGTTCCTCCCATGACACACTATACTTTGGTTTCCCCAACTTCATGTCCTTGCCACATGTCCAAATTCTGTTCTCTGGTAAAACAGCTATTCATCTCTGAGTCTAGAAAGCAAGCCATCTGCTTCCAAAGTGCAATGGTGGAATGGCACACGGTGCACATTTGCATTACAAATGGGAGAAAGTGATGGGAAAGAAGGGACAATGAGCACCAAGACATTTTTTTAGAAAATAGCAGACTAATTCACATGAATTTTCTCAAGACTTGAAAATCATCCTTTGTTCTCTGAGTCCATCTAGGCCAGAGGTTTTCAACCTGTGAATTGTGACCTCTTTGGGGATGAAATGATCCTTTCACAGGGGTTGCAATTCATAACAGTAGCAAAATTACAGTTATGAAGTAGCAACTAAAATAAATTTATGGTTAGAGATCACCACAACATGAGGAACTGTATTAAAGAGTCAAAGCATTAGGAAGGTTGAGAAACACTGATCTAGGCAATGACCCTGCCCTTCGGACTCTGGATATTGACCCTATGCTTCAGCTTTCCTTCAAGGTCCCCAAAGAAAGCAACTCTGCTTTGTGGGCTTTGGGCCATCCCATCGTCCTTGTCCAACTGAGTGGCACCCCAGCAGGCCCCGCTCCACTGCCTGTTGGGTATGGCAGCCCACTTACTCAGCTTTGAGCAGCAGATCCACTCCCATCCTTCTGGCACCAAGCACTAGCAGCCCAACACCCTGGAACCAAGTTGGTGAAGACCTGTGTTTCAGGCAGCGTTCTCTAGAGAAACAAAACCAGGACACCCATGATTATAGATTAAAGTGACCAGATTTTAAGCAGGACTTCATTGACCGGGGGTGGGGGTGTACTTGATTAAAAATTTGGTCTATATGAAGCAACAGAAATGTTCATAGAATGCAAAAATAGTATGCTAATATATTTATTTAATTTTAAAATGCCTTGGGACATTGTTAAATTGTTAAAAAGCGGGACGTCTGGTCACATTATGATAAATAGATAGATGTACACAGCACAAAGAAATATAACAGCTAATTAGTCCACACAGCAGTACAGAGTGCTCAGTTCAACTCACTTCCATGGAATCGTTAATCTCCTGGAAGTCCTTCAACTTGCGAGGGCTGCTGGGTCCAAGGTCAAGGAAGCAGACGGCTGATTCTTCATGCAGGCAGAATGTACCCACAGGCAGCAAACAGCAGGGCAGGTCACCAACAGGCAGCAGCTCAGGAGCTTAGTGAAGCAGGCTCAGATGGGATCTCGAACTCAAGCATTGCAATACAACAGACTCCACCAGCCTCAAACTCAATCGATGTACACACCAGCAGCGTGGGGAAACAGGCCTCGAAGGAAGCGCAAGCTCTAGCAACACAATCCATGGGTTGGCTGTTGCACAGGTGGGGTAGCTTACAAGTTGAGGCAGAGAACTAGCTAAGGCAGCTTCAGGCGGGTCCAATCACCAGAGAACAAGAGGCGGGGCTTGCTGTGCCTTTTATCTCTTTGCCCTCCCATCAACCTGCGACCTGATGAGTCCCACATGTGCCTGTGGACCAGGTTGTCACAATAAACCTACCTATCACAACCTGACTCTCCGAAACCTAGAAAACTATGGCCCCAACCTTGAAACCCTTCAGTCATGGCCCTACTCTTTGAGTCTGAGGTACCTTTGCTTCCCTGCTCCTTGTCTCTTCCCCTTTCTGGTTCCTTAGCCTCTCAACACCTTGACCCAAAAGGGCCTCTGAGGTTGACTTGGCCTCTGCTCTGAACAGGCAGGTGTGAGCAAAGCTTCTTGATAAGTGACTACCTGTACCACACTCCAACCTGACGGAAGGCACTCAGTGTACATGCCCCCACCCCCCACCCCCGAGCAACCTGCCAGGCTGTCTCATGCAGTCTCCAGGCTCTGCTGCTGCTGCTGTTTCCCTGCCGCAGTTTCTCACCATCTAGGACATTTCCAAAGCTATAGGTCCTCTCACTTCCTTCTGTATCCTCAGCAGAATTGCCTGGCATGTCCATAATTCTACCAATAATCTCTTTGAGGCAAACTAGACTTTCACTGTTAGGTATTTTAAAGCTCTTCCAGGCTCTAGCCATTAACCAATTCCAAAACGGATTCTCTATCTTCTGTATCTGTTAGTACAGGATTCGACTGTTGGTGCCAAATCTGTCTTCTTATGGCCATTGCTGCTATAACAGACATACCACAGATGGTTGGCTTTCAAGGAAAGGAATCTATTCTCTCACAGTTTGGGAAGCTAGAAGTTCACACTCAGGGTGTCTGTTCTAGGGGAAGGCTTTCCTCTCTGGGGCTGCCCTAGGGGATGATCTTTATTTCCCATGGCAGCTTGTCTTTGGGGTTGGCATCCCGTGGAGATATCCATGGGAGCAGTCTGTTCCTGGGTCTGGGAATTCTTCAGCCAGGGGACCCCAGGACCAAAGAACCTGCTCCACTCCCAGCTCCTCTTTATTGGCAGCAGTCAGTTTCTCTGTAGATTCACTTCTCTCGTTTGAAATCTCTTAAAAGATAAAGAGGGAGGGAGGGAGGTATCTGCAAGCAATTCCCTCTGTACCTGATCAGGGTAGGGACCTGAATGTGAATGGTGCCTCCCGCCCTAGTCCATTATTGCAGATGGGCTGATCAGAGGCGAACTCATCATGGTGAGGAGAGAGGAAGTGATGGCATCACTGCCAAACCGCTGAAAGTCCCAAGTTAACAAGTATTCTGGGTAAGCACGATTTACAACACCTACCAAGGTAATACTTTAGAAAGTCATTTTATGGAAATAGCCACTTCCCCTGATTCCATGAGTTCTAAGAGCAAGGCTTGGTGTTCCGTGAGATTTCAATCATCTCATACGCTCCTTCTATTCAGGAGGGAAACAATGAAGGCAGAATGACTGAAATATTCAAGATGGTTTGTGGCACTTGATGTCCCACTCGATTTCTGATTATTGAATTCACCATAACGTCAAATTAAACGGGTAATTAGATTTTCATCTCAAGATGGAAATCTTGAGGGGGAGGGATTAAATGCTGTGGACAGCATTTATATTTTACTTCTATTTCACAGGACTACAATTTAATATATCAAATAGGATGACCCATCATTTCAGTTGAAACTTCCCTGGCCTTGGGAATTTGATGTCCCATGTTTCAAGAAACCTGTCCATCCTGGGCAAACCTTGATGGTTGGTTATCCAGTCTGAATGATAAAGTTTTTGACAAGAGTACTTGTTTGAAGTTAGCTTTAAAAAAAATTTGTTTTCCAAGGGTTGGAAAGAAAGGGTTTACCAAAAAAAAGGAAAAAATCCCTAAATCTACTTTTGAAGGCTATATATATATATATATATATATATATATATATATATATATATATATTCTTCCTGCTCATTTTCTCCCTTCAGTACAAGTAAGATATACTGAAGGGAGAAAATGAGCAGGAAGAACTTGGCCCTTGGAATATGCATCTAACTAGCTGGTCTGACCCTCAGGTATTTCACTGCGGCATTTGTGGAGATGAGCATTTCCAAGGGCAAGAGAACAGCCTGTCTCCTAGTGCTTCCTTTAAACAAGGACACTCTGCCAACTTGAAAGGAAATAAAGGCCACACTTTGTCTATGGGGGGATCCTGCCGTTATTCCCCTGCAAATTTAATTCAAACAGGCGTTGAGATCTGAAACATGGAGATAGCCACAAATTAGAGGACACTTGTTTTTTTTTTTTTAAGGAAAGAAAAGAAATCCAGGCCACAGAGAACTATCTGAGAGCATAGCGGTTTCGTTTCATGTTAGTCATTATAGTGCTCTGAACATGTTTTGAAAGTGTATACTGTGAATTCTTGAGATTTTCTTTATATGAAATGTGCATCTTATACATTTTACAACTTACAGTAGAAACACTTGGCATCTGGAAGGATTAATTCTACACACATACTATTCAGCTAGTGTATTAAAGAGACTTAAAGAACATCTAATGTTTTTTTGGATTTCATAATTCAAAAATGTAACTCGTTTGAATGCTAATGCTACTATGTTAAATGTAAAGATTTAGGGAAAGCTCTTTTGGACAATTTATTTCAAACAGTTAAGAATCTACAGCACTCGTAAAACTGCTGGGGCCCTTCAAAATATTTTATTTCATGTTCATTTTAGGATTTCCTTATAAATTATACTCAAGCCTATTCAATATATGAGAAAGAACTGTGAGAAATATTTTGTACTTATTACTTATGATAAGACTCCAACATGACCTCTAAGCAAAAGTCCCTAAAGGAAAGGTTTCCATCATAGCAGCTTGATTCTTCAATGGAGTAGGGACACTTATTACCATAGATTGCCATAAAACTTAACAGCATTCAGGCTGGTGGCTATCTGTCTTTTAACCACCACATCCCAAGTCACTATAATTGTTATGGTTCATTCATCACAAAAGAGCTGACCAATGTGAGCCAGCATATTTAAGCCCAATAAATGTAAGGGAACCCTGAGTCATTATTTAAATTTGAGTACTGTCCTTCGAATTCTATGTGTTATTGGCACCTGCCAGCAGTTTAAAATGTTGACATCACCAAAATAAAAAGATCCCCTGCTCAGAACTTCTCTTGTAAAATTCCACTTCAAAGGTAAACTGAAAGCTTTACACTTAAAGTAGCATTGTAATTCCTTTTGAGTAATTTATCTAGAGTTTCTTTTTTTTTTTTTTTTTAATCTGGAGAATTCTTCCATCATATGTCATCCACAACTTATCTTAGATCTACTGGGTTAATCTTGACTTTGACGTTAATGTATTCTACAGAGATTTCAAGACAGCATGAGAAGTGACCAACTCCAGACACATGCAATGATCAGTTTCTACATTGAAAGCCCCAGTTACACAGAATATAATTAGAAAAATCAGAGATACCATTACTTTTAATTAACTGCATGTAGATAGGCTGGAGTTCAAGCCAAGCAGAGAAAAGTTGGCACCACATTTTCAAAAGCAAATCTGTATCCAGGTTGAAGCATGGCATCAGGAAAAGTGATCTGAAGCCAGGCCCTAAAATAGTTTGTGGTTCAGAGTGTAGCTCCTAATTGGCCACCAACTCTCCACTGGGTCTCCTTTCCCCGTTAAATCCTGGACTTTTAGGAATGAAGCAGCGACAGTGGGAGGCCCCAGTGCTCCATGGAGACAAGACAAAAGGACCAGAACTGTCAACTCTGCCTGTTAAGTGACGTCCCCAGGACCAGCTGAAATATCCAGCCCAGTTCTTTTGTATACACTTGCACTGGCTGGCTTTGAGATTGAATAGATGACTCTGCCCTTACAAAGTTTAGGCTGAAAATTGCTTTTTGGTGGTGGGGTGTTTTTTTTTTTTTTTTAAGCGCCTCAGCAAGCTTTTCTACACTACATAATACATTTGCTCCAAAAGCTAAATCAAGCACACCGGGAGGGGGGAAATTGACTCCAATTGAGAACTGGTTTTGAAAAAATAAAATAGGCAAATCAAACCACCCCAAAAATAGGGTTTGTGATAGAAGCAGCATGCTAATGTCACAATATCCCTGTAGCTTTATTGTTTTCCAGGCAAGTCCTATTTTGCCAGCAGTAGTCTGAGAAACAAAAGAATGTATTGGCTTTCTATGGCACGGCACAATTGAAAATAGTTTTCTAAAAGCAAGGTGTGATAGTCATTTGAAAATCTTTTCTGTAACTATTTAAATTCAAAACATAAACCTTTCTGCATCAAATTTATAGCCACACTAATCTCTAGATACCAAAATTTAAAAAAAATTTTTTTTAGCTTTAATATTCATTCCTTAGGGAAACACCAACAGTATTTAAAGGGAAAAAAAATTCCCAGAAATTATTTTAATTAATCTAGTAAAATGAGTTGTTTTCATTTGGCCCAAGGATTATTATTTTGGCTGTCTATATAGCAGAACCTTCCTGGATATCTAAATTATTTTAACAAGAAAGTTAAAATATCATCTTCCTGCATTAAATCGAGCAATATATTTGTTCCATCAATTACATTTTTTTGCCTTAAAATGAATGACAATCAGGCAACTGCGTTATAAACATGAAAGTAGTTCTACTGCATGGCCCACATTTTAGTTTCTTTCCATATATCAAAAATATTTTCATGGGATAATTTAATATATTTTGAATCTTTAAAAGAATTAGACTAGATTTCCAAAAGTATCTGAGGTTCCCCATTGCCATTCCCTAGCCTCAAGTCCACAATGTAAAGTGTAAAAATGTTGTGTCTATTTTCTAAAAATCAGGGTGTGTACCTATATATGTGTGTGTGTATACAGACACATACACACAAATTCTAAGTGTAAACCAAATAGGTTCCTCTTGGAGAAAGTTCCTTAAGCAATTTTAAAAAGAGATCTTCAGAAACAACTAATAAAATAGCTAACTCAACTGCTGCTTAAAATTCTTATCAACAGTCATTTAACCATTTATTGTTTGCCTACGTATAGTTTTAGAATATGTAAAATGGTAGGAAAAGATAAGTCAGTATTTTGTAAAAACCATGGCCAAAGTAATGATTAGTGATTTTAAAATAAACCTCCGTAACATAAAACGTGAAGTAAATTGAACTGTGGGGAAAAAAGGTTTAATATTGACATTGGAATTCCTACAATAATCTGCTTTGGGTACACGAGTAACTGGCAAACTTCTGTTTTCCACTGTGATGAAAATAGATCTTGTCTTGGGATTTCACAAGGTCTATTACAATGCAAATTGATAATTCTTTGGGAAGCCTGGCCTGGAGGTTTCAGTAGACTCCCATTGAATTCCTGAATTTATATACTGAGATTTGAACCGCGGAAATGCAAAGAGAGCTAACATTTTCAGGCACAAACACCATGTAATTTTGTACAAAACTTTGATTTTTTTATTTGCGAAATTAAAAATATGATATATATATAAACTTCTATTCCTCTATAAATATAGATGATCTTGTGATAGTGAACAGAATAAATGCATACCAAGTTCAAAAAACATTGTCACGTTGGGCTATGACAAACATAGAGCAATTTAGTTCCTAAGTACCAGCGTGTGATAAACTCTTCAAAGTTTCAAACAATACAATCAGGAGTATGACTTCTTCCCTCCTTTCCACAGAGAACAGAAGAGAGTAATTTTCAATGGCTTTGAGAGATTTACATTTGACAAATTTCTGTCAATCTGTAACAGGATGCAGGGGCCTGGCATACGGGATCCTCTTGAATGCATGTCAGTTATTTTGTTTCCTTGAAAAGCTAACCCCATTCTATTTTCCACCTGCTTTTACCCTCCTGAAATCTTACCTGCCTATTTCTTGTGGTGTCGATTTTTCCTCCCTTGAGATGTGTTGAACCGTAACCATAAAAAGTGGAAAGTGTACTACTTGTACATTTTAAGTTTCTGATATAGGTCTAATCATTATCTGATTAAAAACAAGAAAACAGCACTGCATTGTGGAGAAAGGTCCATTACACCGATCATCTTCTTGAAAGTTTTCATCTGCAGTTAATGGTGTGCTGTCCGGTGAAAGAAAGCAAAGACCAACTCGGTAACAAAGCTTCCCAGGTGAACACCATGTTTTCATTTTACTGAGGAGTCAGAGCTAAATGCTCGGGCCTTCTCGGTCCTACAGGCAGAATGCCAGGCATCGGTGTGCAATTAGAATTAACATTTAAAAACCCCCGCTTCAGTCTCTCTCAGCCCACACGAAGCTTCTTGCCTCTTCCCAAACCTCTGTAACCACATCTTTCCATGACGCTGACCAAACCCATACCAGGTTTTAGACACTAGGAAACGAAAATGAGCTCATCCACCAAAAATGAGACTTCAAAAAGTTTGGCAATGGTTGGTCCCCCTCTCCCGCTAACCTTCTTCGGTGGGAGTGTCTGGGCGCTGCAGACTGGGAAGGCCGGCACCCACACCCACACCCACACCCGCGGGCCACTAATGAACTGAGGGGAAAGGCCCTGGACAGCGAAAAGCCGGCGTCAGGAAGTCAGAGGGACAGGCCTTCGAAATGTCCCCTCCGGGTGAGGGCGGCACTGAAAGGGGCTGGGGCACACCCCCGACTTTGGAAGTGCAGTGGAGCTCAGTACCTCAAGAATCCCCACCCCAAGCCTCCTCGAAGGGAATGGGAGGAAGAAAGGCTGTGGGAAGTGACCCCGCCCCACCCCCAAGCCGCACCCCGCAGGGCTGGGCTCCTCTGGAGCTGGAGGAAATACATAGAGGGGAGCGTGGGGGACTTTTTCCCTCTTTTCCGTACTCTGGCCTTTCTCAATACTCTGAAAAAGGCAAGAAGGAAAAGCCTCAAATAATTAAACTGCTCTAAATAATTAAAATAATAATAATAAAAAACAAACAAAAAAACCTGTGATCGGCTGTCATTTAAATACAAATATACTTACAAAAATCTTACACAGGCTATTTACAATCACACACAAAAAAGAAAAAAAAAACGGTACAGAGAGGGCTCTGTCCATCTGCCCCTCTCCGCAGTCCGGCCCTCTGGCCTCAAGGACAAGGCTCTTGCAGCTGTAGTGTTTTTCCAAGTCTGGGAAAGTGTGTGAGCCGGCTCCGATGGGATTCCCGGGGCCGGTTTTGGGGGTGGGGGCGCGGGTGGCTGGTGGGTCTCAGACAGTGGTCTCCCCCTGTTTGCTATTGGTAAGCCGGGTATAGAATTTCCTCCAGGAGTTGAGAGTCTTGCCCGACCAGATCCAGAAGCCCGACGTGATGCCCACGATCAGTGTCATAAGGTACTTGATCATAAAGACGGTGAAGTCGGGGCTCATGGGTGGGTGAGGCGGTGCGCCACCACCTGCCTGGAGGTGGGGGCAAGGGATGGCATAGCTCTTGCAGCTCTGGGCCACCCAGCTGCGCTCCCACTGGTCCCGGAAGGCCTGCTCGTAGAAGTAGCAGGCGATGACGATGGTGGCGGGCACCGTGTAGAGCACCGAGAAGACCCCGATGCGCACCATGAGCTTCTCCAGCTTCTCCGTCTTGGTGCCGTCGTGCTTCATGATGGTGCGGATGCGGAAGAGCGACACGAAGCCGGCCAGCAGGAAGGACGTGCCGATGAACAGGTACACGAAAAGGGGCGCCAGCACAAAGCCCCGCAGCGCGTCGACATTGTTGAGCCCCACGAAGCACACCCCGCTCAGCACGTCGCCGTCCACCTGGCCCAGCGCCAGGATGGTGATGGTCTTGATGGCGGGCACGGCCCAGGCAGCCAGGTGGAAGTACTGCGAGTTGGCCTCGATGGCCTCGTGGCCCCACTTCATGCCGGCCGCCAGGAACCAGGTGAGCGACAGGATGACCCACCAGATGGAGCTGGCCATGCTGAAGAAGTAGAGCATCATGAAGAGGATGGTGCAGCCCTCCTTCTTGGTGCCCTGCGCCACCGTGCGCGCCCCGTCCTCGGCGAACTTGTCGTTACACACCACCCGGTCCTCCAGCAGGAAACCAGCGATGTAGGCCACGGCCACGGCCGTGTAGCAGCCCGACAGGAAGATGATGGGCCGCTCGGGGTAACTGAAGCGCCTCATGTCCACCAGGTACGTGAGCACCGTGAAGAGCGTGGAGGCGCAGCACAGCACAGACCAGATGCCGATCCAGGTGCGCGAGAAGCGCAGCTCCTCGGGCCCGAAGTACATGAGCCCGTACACCTTGGTCGGCTCACAGGGCGCCCCGCAGTCCTTCTCCCCCAGAAAGTGATAGTTGAGGTAGGAGGGCACTTTGAGGGCGCGCGGACAGGAGAATTTGCCTCGCTCCGCCGCGCCGGCGCCCCCCGGAAAGCCGCCGGCGCCCCCGCCGCGGTGCCCCCCGCCGCCGTACTGGGGGTTGCTGGTCCAGAACTCGGGCAGCAGCGAGGGCGTCGGGGTCCCCTTGTCCGACGTGTTCTGCCCCACGCACAGCTCGCCGGCTCCGTGCACCGGGAACTTCTCGCACTTGAGCGTGTCGGGCCACTGGAAGCCGAACTTGTTCATGAGCGCCTCGCAGCCCTGGCGCGCGCGCTCGCACAGGGAGCGGCAGGGCGGCAGCGCCTGCTCCAGCACGGTGCACACGGGCGCGTACATGGAGCACAGGAAGAACTTGAGCTCGGCCGAGCACTGCACCTTCACCAGCGGGTAGAACTGGTGCACCTCGAGGCCCGCGTCCTCCTGGTTCGTGTGGCCCAGCAGGTTGGGCATGATGGTCTGGTTGTACGCGATGTCCGTGCACAGCGGGATGGAGATGGGCTGGCAGTAGCCGTGGTCCGGGATGGAGATGCCCCGCTCCCCGTTGTACTGCTGCCCGCTCGGCTGCTGCGGCGGCGCCGCCGCCGGGGGCTGCTGGCCCGGCCCGGGCCCCTGCCCCGCCGCCTGCGCCCGGACCCCCAGCAGCAGGGGCGCCTCCAGCAGCCACAGCAGCAGCCACAGCCGGCGCGCCGATCTCCCGGGCTCAGCTGGGGGGCGGCGATGGCTGTCCCCGGGCCCGCTCCCCTCCGCCGCCGGGCCGGCCCGGAGCGCCCCGGTACAAAGTTCCCAGCTCCCGCCGCCGGCGGCCGCCGGGGACTTGTTAGGCGCCTCCTCCTCAGCCATACTTTTTCGGCTCCTTTCTTGGCGTCGCTGGGCTGGAGCTCGTGGCGGAGCTGCTGGAGGCGGCTCCCCCTGCGCCCGGGGCGATCTCCTCCGCGCCAGAGCCTTCCGTGGAGCTCGAGTCGCTCTCAGCCCGCTCCTCCGGCTCCTGCTCCGCGTCCCGCAGCCGCCGCCGCCGCGGAAACTTGCGATTCATGAAGCGCGGGCGGCGGGGAAAGCCCGAGTGGCTCCCGCGCGCCGGGGTCGCCGCGTCCCGCCTTCGGGCCCCTCGGCTCGCTGGCTCCCGGCTGGCGGCGCCGGGCTAGTGGCCACGGCCCCGTAGAGCGCACAACTCTGGGCAGCTCAGGGGCCTCGGCTCCCCCCTGCGCCTCCGCCTCCTTCTCCGCCGCCGCCGCCTGACCATTTGTGTCAATCCCTCAACTCGCTCCCTCTCCTCTCTCGCGCGCGCGCCCTCCGACCGGTTTCCAGGCGCCCCGCAGTCTGTCTTTCACCAAGAGGGAGGAGCCTTGAAACCGACGCAGAACTGCAGGCTCAGGGACCGTCGCCCAATCGCCGCACCAGCTTTCCGGCGCAAAGGGCTCCAGCCGCCAGGTTCTGTGGGCGAACGCCGGCGGCGGGCGGGCGGGTGAAGGAGGAGGAGGAACGGGGAGGAGTGAGGAGGAAATGGTGGTGGAGGCAGAGGCACTCACTGCTCAGGCACAAAGAGCGGGTTTGCTGTGAAGCGGGACCAGGCTTGGTTGCCTTTGCTTTTGCGGAAGAAAAGGCGAGGACAAGTAGAAGGGTCCCAGATGCTGCTGGAAATAATGAATAGGAGCCGGCGGGACTTGCCTGTTCTTTCTTTTCCCCGTTTTCAAGGTTTAAAATCCTGATCTTCGCGCTGGTTGCAGGCTGCCACCCCCGCGCTGCGATGGGATCAGATGCCTGTAACTTAAGGAGCGCACGGCTTCCTCTGAGTGCTCGTCTGCCGAGGTTTTACTGAAACTATTGCTCTAATAAACCCAGGCTGGCTTTGGCGGGCTTTGGGACGCGCCATTTCCCCACACAGTGAACGTATCGGGATTCTACTGAGAGAAGAAAAACAGCCACAAAACAAACTTTAAAACGAAAAGTCAGAAGCTCTGCCCGCTGCTATCATTCATGCAGTCAACCCCCCTTTGCCCTCCTCCAAAAGCAAATGAAGACTATCCATACATAGTTAGTGATTAGAAACGTGAGGATCCGACGGGGACGAGGTGGGGAAGCCTCTTAGGGGGTGTCCTCTGCGCCTGAAAACCCCGCGGTAGTGCAGGGCCGGAGTGGCGCGCACAGGTAGCCTTGGTCTTTGGCGGTTTGCCTGATCCCCTGGAAACACAGGGGATGCCCACCTCTCTTCTGCAATCGCCCGAGAGTGCCCTCTCAGGGCCAGTGGGCTTCCACTGGCCCGGCGCTGCAAAACTTTGGTCTGGTAGGGAGGACTGGTGATGCCCATATCTGGAAGCATCTTAACTTTCTCCTTCCAAAGTAACACATTCCAGTTAGGGCATTCTGGTTGCTCTCATGTAGGATTGTTAACGGAAGTTTCAGCTGTGAGACTCAGTTTTTTTCCTTGTATGTGCCATTGTATTATTAATTCTACCAAAAATGTGTTGGTCTACGATTACAACTCTAGCTCGAGACACTTTTTGCTGATTGCTTTCTCCGATGGACCTCGTCCACTCATTGGTTTAATAAATATTTACCCAGAGCCTACTATCCTATAAGCATTGTTAAGTAGCAGGGTGCAAAGATGAGTAAAACATGGCCCAGCTGGAGAGGAGGGTGTGGCGTCACTTCAGGAGGCCCAGATGTGTTAGTCATTTATAGCCATGCTGGCCCCAAAGCCAACACTCAAGAGAAGCACCCTGTGGTGCCATAGGAGGGTGAGGACTTTAAAGGGAGAGGGGGGTGAGTGGTACAAAAGACTCAAACCTGCCCAACCTGCCCGTGGGGAGCCAAGATAGTGTGGGGCAATAGAAAGGGACTTATCCTGTACAAAAATGAATGCTACAACAATTATATAGACAAGAAGTAAAGTGACCAGACATCCCACTCTTTAACAATTTAGCGACGTCCTGTGGCATTTTAAAATTAAAATATATTATAACCCTAGTTTTGTGTTCTATGAACATTTTTGTTGCTCCATATAGGCCAAAAATTTAAGCAAGAACCCCTAACCCCAACCCCACCCCAGTCAATCGTGTCCCATTTAAAATCTGGTCACTTTAACAAGAGGATACTATTGAATATTGCTTCCCCCCCCCCCCCAAAAGAGTAACAGGATCAGGTTAGAGATCAGTTTAGACTCTTAAAGGATAACTGGTTTCCGGATCATGGGGAAGATAGAACTTGAGGCAAGCAGGTCCAATTAGCAAGGTAAGCACAGGCTTACTTGTGCTTCCTTGCAGATTAATCTGTAGAAAGATGTTGTGGGGTTAGGAGAGAGACAGATACCTAGATGCAGAAACTTCAATGTGGTGAAATGAAATTGTTCACTTCAGAGTAGTTTATAAGCACAAGTAAGACTGTGCTTACCTCACTTCTTGGGCAATCTGACATAAAGTGCATTATTTATGTTAGGCATTACTAACTAACACAATTCTGAATTTCATCATCATGCGTGTGTCTCTACAGAATGCATTCTATCTTGACCTGTTAAAAGAAACTGACATAAGTTAGTCCTTTCTGCAACTCGTAATGACCCTGCAGGACAGCGTAGAACTGCCCTCGGTGGGTTTCCAACTATTTACAGGGGTCACTTTCACCCTAGGAGCGGTGGCTGCTTTCCAAGCACTAACCAGCCCCAGCCCCCATTACACCGTGACCAGGGTTCCGTGTCCCTAGACACAAATATTGTTTTCAAAGATTTCTTAAGATTTTCATGGCTGTGAACTTGGGGAAGCGGAGCCCCAGGCCATCCTTGCAAAGCATGTCGGTGGATTTGAATCACCAACCTTCCATTAGTCATCTAAAACCTGCTAATTCATTAAATGCGTATTTGTTTAAAAGCATTTCAAAGGGTCTTCTAATTGTACACCTGGTATCATAGGTTAGTCTGTGCATGTGTGTGCACACGTATGTGTGCCCGCGCATGCAGGCGTACATTGGCAATCATCCATGAAATATTTTTATTTGGGAAAGGAGGTTGGGAAGCACTGGTGCTTTCTGACATTCCTTGAGTACCACATGCCACAATTCCCCGGGGCTTTTCCTTCCGTCGAACTCTTAGAAGGGAGCCTGCTGAGGCTGAGTCTCTCACACCTCGTTCCGATTCTGGTACATCATGCTTGATGCAGTAGGAGGTCGACAAAGAGCAGGGACCTCCCTGAGGCCGATGGACACTGGAGCAACAGCCATGGATCCCAAGGTGGCCGCGTCAGTCACGATGGCACAAGAGCGAACTAGGGCTTTGTTCCATCGCACTTGGGTTGGGAAATGACTGGAGAGCACCCAGCAACAATTCCACCCGGAAGCTCATTCCTCGGGTGACCGTGATGCCGTGCTTGGGACTTCCCTCAGCTGTCTCCTGCTGCTCTGTGTCTCAGGTAGACATGTCCCATTTTTCTGCCCCATTCTCTAGAGGCTGGTCTAGGTAGGTAACTGAGCTGATTGAAAAGTGGATTTACTGTAATACATTTAGTACCAAGAACAATCACAGTGTTAAGCAGCCTGCATCAGTCTCCACCACCTCCACTCTCCCCCCTGCTGTGAGGAGAGACTAAGCACTGCACCTCTACCCTCACCCTAGGGCAGAAAAGAGGGGCAGGCAGTACTTCACTGCTTCAAAAGTTGGTCTACCAAAATAACTCATTTTATCTTCTGCTCCGCAGGGAAGTTTTTTGTTTGTTTGTTTTTTGGGCACCACTGCTCTCCAGTGGTGGGAGTAGAAAGTCCAGCCCCGCTGCTGGAATTGAACCTCCATCCCAGTGGGCCGCAGTCCCGCGCACAACCACTACGCCACCGGGGCTCAGCCCTCTGCAGGGAAGTTTATAGTGGAGGAGTGCAACGATGACCAGGGTTATAAAGAAAGAATATCCATATCCATCATAGACTAAGTCAAACCTATTGCTCTTAAGTCGATTCCAACTGGTAGCTGCACTGGGAGACAGAGCAGATCTGTCCCAGAGGGCTGCCAAGACTGTATCTGTTAGAGACTATTTCATCACTTTCCCACCAGGGTGTGTGTGTGTGTGTGTGTGTGTGTGTGTGTGTGTGTGTGTGGTCCTGGAGGTGTAGTGGGCTACATACAGTGCTAAAAAACACAAGATCAGCAGTTTGACACCACCAACCACCCCATGGGAGAAAGATGAGGCTTTCCAGTCCTGTAATGAATTACAGTCTTGGAAACCTGTCAGGGCAGTTCTGTCTGTCCTGTGGGGTCGCTGTGCGTCAGAAGTGACTCAAAGGCAGTGTTTGGTTTATGTTCTCACACACATGCACATACATGTATACACATGAGGGAGTCTTTAAGAAAATAGTGGGAAATGGAATTTTAAAATTATACATACCGAAACATATTGGATTATGAAACTGGAAGAAATCAAAGACATTACCTAGAAACTTGTTCATTTTCATTTTATCCAGTTTACAATATGAATACTAGACTCGGAAAAGTTAAATGCGGTAGCTTCTATTAAATGAGCTTCCTGGTTTCAATTTTAACCCTTTCCGTGTTTATTTTCACAACTATTGTTCCTTTTTTGTTGTTGTTTTAGAAAAGCATTTCTGTGTATGATTCCCATTCTATGGGTTATTTTTTTAAAAGTTTAAACACTCTAAAATAAGAAAAAATTCTTTTCTGAGAGCTATCATCCTAAGCTTAAAAAAACAATCTACATTTTCTACTTATTTGTAATATCAAGACAGTATTTCTATATAGAACTTATGTAATACAGTGGAAGCTATTAAAATCAGTAACAGCACTTGACTGTAACCAATAGCAACCAGTATTATGGAAGATGCTCTTTGGGAGAGGTAGGAAGGCAAAATATTACAGGAAAAACATAAGCAGCATATATTTTATATAAAATGTGCTGTTTTCTAAAAGAATTTGCAATCAACAGACAAATAGAGAGCCATGAACCATTATGAACTTGATTAAAAAATATTATCACCTAGATCAAAATAGCAAACACAGGCTAATCCCTATTTGAATTTTGTTCAAATATACAACCTACACCCTCTCAGTCAAATTTTCTTATATCAAAGCTCTTGTTTTATCAGGCCTTTTCCAAATCATCTAGTTTCTTCAGACTGATACACAGTCTGCATGTGGCTGGTTGCCAGGGACAGAGACCCAGTGCCTGCTAGACACACTGGTGCTCGCATAATCACAGGAGCAGCCAGGTGAATGCAAGACTACAGCTCTCAGAGCAGCAATCCCAAATGACTTTGCCGCTGGTTGAGAAAGACTGGCCTCTACTGCCTCTGTTGAACCACACAGGTTCAGACGACTATGTGTGCTGTCACGTGTGGGAAGGAGTCCTGAGAAGGCAGTACATTATGTGTTGGGCTGCTAACCACAAGTTCAGCAGTTCAAAGCCACCAGTCATTCCTCGGGGGGAAAAGATGAGGCCGTCTGTTCCCCTAAAGAGTTACAGTCTTGGAGACCCACAGGGGAAGATCCACTGTGTCTTACAGGGTCACTGACAGTTAGAATTGACGTGATGGTAGTGACTACTTTGGATTGGTTTAATATGTGTACTTTCAGCCTTGTTTTTGTTGGCTGTACATTGGGTGTATAGGAGACACGAGTAATGCAGGATAGAATTCTAGCTTGCTTTTCATGCTAGAAACTCGGGTTCAATTCCTGGTCAATGTACCTCATGCGTATAGCCTTCTCTTGCCAGTGGGTTCTTGTGTATTGCTGTGATGTACGGCTTGCAGACTAAGACAAACTAGGAAGAAAGGGATCATAATTCTTCTATGAGAAATTGACTATTGTGCTTGGATCCTACAAAGAACCCATCCCCCAAGTCCTCACAAACCTATAACCATGGAGTCTATTCCTATTTAGAGTGACACTACAGTTCCCAGAGGTTTTGGAGAGTGTAATTCGGAAGCTGACGGCCTCCTCTTTCTCCCACAGATCTGCTACATTGTTTCACTTAAACTTCACATTTGGTTGAATTAGATCCTGCAATAGAAGAAGAATCCAAGCTCCAAAGCAGTTAAATCATTTGTCCAAAGTCCCACAGCGAGTAAGTGCTGAAGGAGGCCTTCTGTCAGGCCACAGTCCAGGGATGACCAGGGCTGAGTAAGAGGGGTGAGTAATATTGTGTGGACATGTGTGCTCCCAAAAATGATAGACGGGAATGTGGTTTCTGAGTGCAGAACATGATCACTTCTTTTTGTTTTGTTTTGTTTTCAATGTGTCAGTGGACAGTCAGCAGCACCAGAGGGAAAACTCTGCAGGAGATGCCATCCTAGCCAACCAAGCTTGTGTTTCACCGTCTCATCAGTTCACTCTGCAAGGGATCCTAGAGAATGTCTTCATACCCTGGGGACCTCGCTGCCCCTCAGGAAGGCCAGGGAGAAGTTCGAGCTGGGAAGAAACAGAGGGCAGGGCCTGTTGCACAGCCTTGAATTGCATCTGCTATTTCAGTACAGCATAGCCTGGGTGTTCCTCCGGGTGAAGAAGTTCATCTTATCTTGCTTGAGCAGGACAGTTTGGAGAAGGATGCCTGGGCAAAAGTGTATTTTTTTTTCTTCAAGAAGAACCTGTCTGAAGAAGGCTGTGACTTTCAGAGGGTCCAATTAGGGAAAGTTCCATAAACCAGGATGTTTTCTTCCCTCAGAGATCTAAGTCCTCTGGCTTCATTTTGAGCCAGCTCTCCGCACCACCCCTCTGTCCCATCACCTTCATGATGACTTCCTCTGATGTAACTCAGTGTCTTATCTCATGTTGCTGATGTACACAGTGGGGTAAGAGATGCCGGGACTCAATGATGAGCGAGAACAGTGTTTCCCAAATGCAGTATCCAAAGCAGCACCTCCTCCGAAGATATTCTGTGAAAGCGATTCTTTCAGATAAGTTCAGGTAAATCGGGGATTTTCAAGGGAGTAGAAAGCCTTGTTTTTCTCCATCAGAGTGGCTAGAGATTTCAAACCACTGACCTCTTGGTTAGCAGCCTGACATGTAGGCACCAGACCACGGGAACGCCTTCATAAAATCTGTAAGAGAATCTTCTGCTTTTACCAATCTATCGTTGACATTAATGAAACAGTTCACAGGCTCACTCACATCATGTCAATGTGTAGACTCTCTTCAAGAGAAGGCTCAGAAGCCCTGGTGATGTGAGTGATATGCATGGGCTGCTTACTGCAAGTCGGCAGTTTGAAATTACCAGCTCTTCTGTCGGAAGAAGACCGGCCTTTCTATTCCTTTAAAGAGTTGCCATCTCAGAAGCCCACAAGGGCACTTCTACTCTGTCCGACTCCATGGCAGTGAGCTTGAGTTTAGGAGCTTTGAGAGGGCCTTCTTTTTTTTTTAAACAGGTTACATTCCCTAAAGCTATTTATCCAAAGAGAGAGTTTTATTCTCATGATGTTTTATTATAACTGATTCCTATCAAGATCTTAAACTTATTTTTTTGGAATGTTAACCAATAATTTATTTTTAAAACTATACTTTAAATATAATGAGATCACCCTACTAAAATATATATATATATATATATATATATATATATGTAGGGTGTTCAGTAAATCTAAAAATGAATCATAGATTACTGGTATATAAATATCATGGACCATTCTGTGTGTGTGTATGTGTGTAAAAATACATGAAGATATAAAAGGTGGTGGTGGACATGGGGTGGATGATATTAGCAACAAGGTTGGATAATAATTATCCAAAATTTTCTTGTGATTTAACCTACAAAAGAAGATTTTGCTAAATATAGTACTTAAATCTCAGTTCCTCAAAAAGAAGGAGATGCAAATTTAAAGAACTTATCTCATGATTCTACCTGAATTCCTTCTGTTGTCACTGATTAGTTGGAAATATTATTAATGCATTCTTCCTGCAAAAACTATTGCAAGACATAAGACATGTGCGTGAGATTTAAAACGTAGAACTTCTGTGCAGCCCTAAGAAAGAAATAAAGACGATCCCTTGTAAATTAAGACCAGAAGCCTCCAGTGCTTAAAGAGCCCTCTCTGATTGGTTATGCCATGGAAAGCTGAGTTTGGAATCTTTTTGGTGCCTCAAGAAGTTTTAGGAATAAAATGAGTTTTAGCAGTAAAATTCAGATCTCCTTTCCAGGTTACTGGACAATCTTTTCTGTGTATGGGGGTTTGGCAGGGCACAGGGTCTCAGAGCAGTCACTGCTATACATCTGTTAAAAGCACAGTCTACTCAAATAGTTTTCTTTTTGTTTATCTGTTCCTTGCATTTCAAGATTTCAGCCTGAAATAATTTGTCTGTAAGTAGCATGGAAGTCAGACCATGATTTCTAAGAATTTGGTACACATTTCTTTCTTAACATAACATGTTTGGAATAAATGGAAGATGGTTATGTAGCCAAAGAATATAATCAATAGCATTGCATTACACATACAGAAGTTGTTGGACTGGTGTGTGTTTTGTTGTATATATTTTTGCCAGAATTAAAATACACACACATATATACATACATATAAATAACATGAATAACAGTAAGTATGGGGGAAAGAAAATGTTCTAAAATTGATTGTAGTATTGACTGTACAGTTCTTCTTGATATGTTTGAACTATTGGATTGTGTGATAGGTGGATGAAGAGCCAATAGAATCTTTTTTTGAGATCAGCAAAGAGCAGGGCCCTCCCTGAGATGGAGGACACAGAGCCCCTTAGTGGGTTGAAATGACCAGTGAGCAGCTGCATACTAACCCACTGGGAGCCTAGGGCACCTTTTCTCTACAGCCCGCGCCCCCTTCCCCCAGATAAAAGCCCAGGGTGCCATGGAGGTAGATACTATGCAGCATTCCTGTGATCTGACTTGTTCCAGGAATGCCAGCCTTTAAGGTGGGAGATGCAGTCAACATTCTCAGATTTATTTCTGCATCAGAAGACAGTTTTGGGGGGCTGGGGGTGGGGTGGAGAGACCTGCAGTGCTGGGTAAAAGGCATTGTTGTTTCTTTCATCATGGTGAATTTTTCTGTGGGGGTTTTGTTGTTGTTGTAGTTGTCTTTTGAGCCTCTGATCCAATAAAATTTATAGTGTCACATAAAATGTGGGAGATAATAAAATGGGTACTTTATATATTAATGGTTTTAATATGCTGTAATTCTGATCACAACAAAGAAGCATGCTTGCTCGCACTTAAAACCAGGATAATAATCGATAGGCAAGTGCATTTGATAAAGCTGTCTCACTCAGTACATTGATTTTAGGAATCTCTGCATTATGGATCTGATAAGTTGGAATGCAATTGGAGTCCATTTAACCAGAGCGCTCTTAGTTTCAGCTTTTGTTTCCCTTGATTCTCTCAAGAACAGAAACAAAAGAAATCTCTGTCTGACTAGACTGCCAGGGTGTCTCCTCCTGGGGCTGCCCTGCTCCTGGAGTTCAAATGGCAGTAACAGAACTTCTGGTTTATGTAGAGAGTAAAGTTTGTGGTCATTCGAAATGAGGTAGACATTTGACACATAGGCACACAGATTAAAATGGGATCTGATCATTTTGAAATGACTATGTGTTCACTATTATCTCATCATTACATCCCAATCACATTCTCTTCTCAATGGTCCATCTGCCTTTTGCTACTAAGAAGAGCACTGTGGGCACCACAGTCCAGGCAGGGCTACTAAAAAGGAAGCTGAGCAGTTCAAACCCATTCGTGAGGAATTTTAACAAGAATGGGAAGAATGACTTGTCCCTGGCCTTAGCATTCCTGGAGCTCAGGTGAGAGGACTCCAACAGCCAGGGGTGACAGTGGAGGACTAGACTAGTGGAGTTTGAAAAATATCCTTCTAAATGCCTGACCCCTTGGCAGGAATGGTGGAAATCGGATTGGGTGGTCATTCAGCATGCTTGCTAGTGACCAGTCCAGCACAGCAGTCATAGGCTAGTCAGAGATCTTACAGAGTGACTCTGTTCTTGAAAACAAGGCAGAAATGGCATGCTCTTTTATGAGCCAATACTGAAACATGTTGTTACTTCCAGCACATTTTAATGCCAAAGCATCACAAGCCTTCCCAGATTTCAGTAGAGGGGACATAGGTGAGACTACAAAATCTCACTTTATAAAATAATTTTGCTATTATTTAAGAGTGAAAAGCAGTTATCATTATGCTGCTTAGTAAGTGATTACTGTCTTCTAGTTCATTTTCCCATGAACTATCTAAGGGATTGCATTAACATATTTCCATATCACAGAATAGAAAAATGAGGTTAATCAAGTGAAGGAAACTGACTGTACCCTAATGAACAAAAGACTGTCTGGCAATGCATCATGTAAACATAACTTCTGGGCTATATAATTCCTTCACAACTAACTAGAATAAAGGCTTTTATGAACAATTAAACAGACATTCTGGTACTTGCTTCAGCAGTCCATATACTAGACAGACATTTTGAAGATATGGGCCTTCACTAGAAAAATTTAGGGTGAAAAATGTTACTAAAGCAGATTTGGTGGTCTGAGGTCTATAGCAAGTGAAAAAAGTGTCTCACCTCTACAAAGACACCTGTATGTTGGCAGAGTGTTTGCCTGACAGGACTGGACAAGCTCAAACTGGCAAACCCGTGAGCTTCCCCCAGAAGAATGAAGTGAGTCATGAACCCTGTGGGTTGCTGTATTGTGACTGGGGACTGTTGAGAAATCAGGCTTTCCTCCTTGACTCTGAGTTGGCTTGCACGCCATAGTTCAGAGGTGGCTTTGCATCCAGAACTTGGCAACTATTAAGACATCCATCCTCTAATGGAAAGTTGTCTCATCTTCTGGGGCCAATGGGAAGCAGATCGCGAAAGCACCAAAATACAGTGATGTAGCTTTTTGAACGATGATTTCATACATCTGACCGAGTAACCTAGCAGGTTCATTTCTTACAAAGTAAGATTATCAATAAGCACACCTCAGTGGTGAATGAAAAACTTGTATCCTGCAGTGGTACCACTCTTTACTAAAGCAACTCGGCACACAGCTGAGATAGGCTCACCTCTGTGACACCAACCTTGGAAGTGTAAGCAGAGTGGGTAGGTGGGGGTAGTCCCAACACTCTGACGCTTTCAACCTACAGAAATGTCAATTTTGCCAACTCTATCAAGTTTGCCAGGATGCCTTATGTGTGGGGATTAGTGAAAACAGGACATGACATCTTCCTCATCTCCTTGTTCTCATCCACTTATAGTGGCTCTCCCTGCTGCCAAGGGCCCAGTCTGGGTTGCTGTGTTGAAACACATAGACAACACAAGTTGTTCCTGCTGTACAATTATACAGCTACCACAGGACCGCGGCATCCCAGAGCCAGTCTCCTCCCTGGCAGCACTTCCCAAATTGAGTTCCCATCTATGAGAAGAAATTTCCTTCAGTCTTGGCATCCAAAGATAGATAGAGCTTTTATACTTACTCTCTGCCATTAGATAACATGTTGATCTCCGAAGGCTGAATTATATGACTGCCTGAGCAATTCAACGATTCCTGCCCAAACTATCTCTTACTTGTATGAAATCCATTTCCCACATGGCCCTTAGTCTTTCCATCCAGCCACTGTAAAGTCTCTTACTGTTCAGACACTTTCCAGAGTTGCATCATGCATGAGCTCATTCATGGAGCACCGATAATGTGCCAGGCATTCTGTTTAGTGTTCAAGGTCTAACATTTTAGTCTTGAAAAGAAAAGTATTTACTCATACATGAGTTCATTCCAACTGGGATACATTATGCTAAGTCTTTTGACTGGGAGGTAGAGACAACTCTGAACAGTTTGTTTCATCAAAGGAAAGAGTGACTATAAAAGTCTTAGGAGATAGGGAGAGACTCACACTCAAGGAAGGGAGTTCAAGAATCAAATTAGTTCTACCTCTTTGGCTAGAGTTCCTGTACTTCCTTCTGATGTGCTTCCATGCAGGTGACTTACTGGTGAACAACTCCAAGTCTTTCTGCTCAAAAGTCCGGCTTGAGGACATGCCCATCTCTGTACTAATTAGTCAGATTCTGGGAAGCTGGGTAACCCAGAGTATTGGGTCCAGGACTCAGGGACGAGATAGCAGGCAGTGTTGGCAAAACTGTCTACAGAATAGCAGTAGGAATTACCCTGAGGGCATCTAACAGCATTCTGAAAAGGTGGTGGGAAGTCAAAGTTTCACTATGGATAAGAACTGAAACCTCACAAGAAAAGTCAGCTTCTGACTGAGAAGGTAGGGGAAGGAGAAAGGGTGAAATATCTTGATCAAACAGGAATAGTGTATGAAAAAAAAACCAGAAGTAAGAAGAAGATGCATTGACAACTTGTGAGAAGGCTACATGACAACCAAAGGCACATCTCTGAGAGATTAGAGACCTCATCTCCAGTCCCAAGTCCCTCTTAGCAATTCACTGAGGAAGCCAATGAGATACTTGGTAAAGTATCTAATTTATGTTTTGGATATGCCTTTCCCCCAAAATAGTTTCCTTATAGATACAAACTGGATATTCTTTTAGGGGAAAAAAAAGGTTGATTAAAATTCATCTACCTTCTCCAGATTTTATAGATATGCAACCTGATCTTTGTATCCACAAAACAGACCTGGATAAATTCTAGCTGAATTTTAAGTATTTCTTTAAAAAGTATTTGAATTTTAAGTCTATAAAATTACATTCTATTAATCTTAAGACAAAATCTAGCTATTCTGATTTTTTTTAAACAAATAGTAACTACTAGGAGTTACATAAGGTGTTAAGTAAGATACTGTTCCAGATTTTTTAAACTTTAAGGAATGGTTCTATGATTTGTTCAAATAATGTGGCATTATATGATATTCACCTTCCCGGCAGGATTGCTAAACACAAAATGGATACATAAACAAATTTGGTGAAGAAAGCTGATGATGTCTGGCTATTAAAAGACATAGCATCTGAGGTCTTAATGGCTTGTTGTTAAACAAGCAGCCATCTAGTAGGGAAGCAACAAAGTCCACATGAAAGAAGCACATTGACCTGTGTGATCATGAGGTGTCCACAGGTATAGGAATTAGAAATTCAAAAACAAGCAAGCAAATTGACAAGTAGAGAATCAAAACACTCCTGTAAGATAATTTGATAGTCCCTCACAGAAAGGCCATGTGGAAGGAGTGTTAGTGCAGGTAAACTAAAAAAATAAATCCAGGGAGACTCCCATATGTATAGGAAAGAGCTTTATATCAAAGAGTAATTATCTCTTAAACCCACATACCAGCCCAGATCAAATTCATGTTTGATATTAACCCGTGAAATTAGACTCACATAGCACATGCGATGATGCTGAATGCAGGAAGATCACAGTGGGTGGAAAATTCTATGGGTCCATTGGTGGTGGAAAGATCTCCAGAGTTCTGGTTACCATCAGTGTGGCTCCATGTGGCTTGTCAACTGGAATGTGAAGCAGAAAGGGAGTGTGGCCTTCCTCTAGGGAGAAAGAGAGGAAGTTCCCAGAATCCTCATGAGAAGACCATGCTTACACAGAGGCATCATTGATGTAGTAGTTACATACGTTCATGTCAACTTGGTTATAGGGTTGGTGTCTAGTGTGATTGACTCCTCTTACAGGGTGTAGCCCTCTCATGAAGATTCTGGGAACTTTACATGTTATGATGTCAAATTCAAGATGATCATAGGCCAGTGGATGGAAAGTCTTGTGGATCTGGTAGTGGTGTAAGCATCTCAGCACTGGCTGAAATTCATCTCCACATGGCTCCTCCAGCTCTAGGTCTCCAGTGTAGTTCCATGTCCACAGGAAGATGAAGCAGAAAGTGTCAGTGTATCTGACCTCCAGTGAGCTATTTATCTCTGTGGCATCTCCAATTGAGATCGAGCTGAGACCTGATTGATAGGCTAGACCCACCCCTTCCCAAGTTGACAGGAGATTAAGTAACTGCCACGAGGAGAGAGGGGATAAAAAAAAGCTGATATCAAAGAGTTGAGGAGAAAGAGAATGTTTTAAAAATAATGATGGCAGCAACTGTACAAGTATTCTTAACCTACCTGAATTATAGATTATTATAATATTTGTAAGTGCTCTCAACAAAATGATTTTTTTAAAAGAATGACTCCAAATAGATATTGTGACAACTCTGGTGATTTGAGGCAAGCAAATGTGTGGAGGTCTGTAATACATTAAATATGGCCACAAATTCTTCCTATCCTTGAATCTATGTTAATTTTGAACCTTATACTATTTGTGGAATCAGAAAGTACTGACACTGTGTTAATTCCATGCATAGACCTTTAAAAGACAGTCTCTGTGTTATGTGGTTTGGAGGCCAGATCCTGAGCCATCAAGGAGCTCTAATGAGCTGCTGAATGGTGGGAGACCACCTGGACAGTCCTACAAGTTGAGTTATCGTGAGTGTTCCAATACCATCTGTGTCCAGCCTAAGCAATCCAAGTTATACCCAATGGAGTGGGAAAACTACCCAGCTGAGCCCAGCCAACCCATAGAACCATGGAACACAATGAATAGTTCTTCCTTAAAGCCCTTTGGCTCTGGAATACTCCATTAGGCAACACCGAAGATTGAGGCAATTTTATATGGATTCATCTTCCTGTTCTTTAAGTTTTTATTATAGTTTTTCTTTCATAGGATTTTTTCAACTAATATTTTAAAATTGATTTATTGTTTTAGTAACAATGTTAAAAATCCCATTGCGGGGGCTGGGGGTAGGGTTGGGGTGGGACCCTTCCTCTGTCCTCTTTTTACATATTTTGGAGATTTTTTCATAAGCAAAACACCTAGCCCTGCCTTAGTCTTTTTAATGACTACTTAGTACTCTACTGCCTGAGTATAACATAATTTATAGGAATACCTTCCTACTCATATGCATTTGCTTCTAAACATTTATTATAAACAAAAATACAGTAAATATCCTCTGTGTACATGATTTTCCACATATGTAAATACATGAATGAATTCCTAGAAATTAAATCTGTATTATGTGCATTTTATAAAAAGAAAATCTCAAGTCAAACCAAACCCATTGCCCTGAGTTGATGCCAAATCATAGGACTCTACAGGACAGGGTAGAACAGGGTAGAACTGGCAAAAAAGTTTGGGGAAGAATTTCATTATCTTCCACATAGAGACTGGTAGTTTCAAACTGCTGATCTTATGGTCAGAAACCAGAAACACTAAACCACCAGGGTTTCTTTGCTAGCCGTTACCAAATTATCATTCATATAAATTGTATGAAATTATATGATCACAAGAAAAAAGTGAAACTATGCATATACATTGTCTAACACATCTATCCTAAACAGTTTTATCATTATTTATTACTTTGTTATAGTTCATTATGTAGGATTTTCTGATGATCATAATTTGACCTATGTTTCTTTGCTATTTATAGCATCACTACCCTATCCTACCTTGTCTAATTGTGCTATATAATGCTTTCAGAATAATGTTTATTGGACCTGCATGGGGGCTTCAAGAAGTTGGTGGAAGAATTCCATTATCTTTCCTATTTTTCCATGAACCTTTTGAAGCTCCCTGGTACTTGTTCTATTCTTAATTGTAATGAAAATAGGCTTGTTAAGGGTAAGGCTGACATTAAGATGGGAGAAACTTATTTACCCTGTTAAAGAAACAGTACCTTTTTTTTTTTTTTTTTTTGGCATCACTGCCCTGATGGGAGTAGGAAGCCCAGCCTTGCTCCTGGAGAGCCACTGTTGGATTTGAACCATCAACCCTGTGGGCCCCAGTCCCACACACAACCATTACGCCACCATGGCTCAGCCAGAAACATACCCTTTATATTGAGATGTTAATCAAGTATGAATGTTAAATGTTATCAAATGCCAACATCTATGGTGATATCCATAAGCTTTTCCTTATGATGATTTATATTAACACATTTGCTACTGCTGGCTTACCCTTCTTGGTCTTACAGTAAACCTCATACATTTGGTCATATGTACTAGTCATATGATGTTTTCCTGGTTCTTATTTGCTAGAATTTAAATTTAGGGTATTACTCTTTACTCATAAATGACACTTAAGCAGAATACATTGAATAGAGATGAGTTGTTTCAAAGGAAAGACAAAGGAAGTGATCTTTCAGATTTAAGGGTCGTATGGTGCCGATGGATACATTGCCAGGCGTGGGGAAGAGAGAAAACACTCAGGGGTCTCTGTGTATGGGGTCTAGGGAAGGGTGATGAATGGAAAGCCAGACTTTGTCCTCACAGAGGCCAACCCAGGAGCTACTGAGTGATAGAAAGACCCTGAACCTATTGGTGCGTAAGGGAACTCTTCCAGTAAAGATGGTAGGAATGTTGGGGGCAACCAAGCTGACACGGAGTCAGTTTGACTCAAGATGATCAGGGTAGAACTGGGCTCCATCAGGATTTCCATGGCTAACTTTCCAAATTGGATCACCAGGGTTTTCTTCAGAGGAGTCTCTAACAGAAAACCCACTGCCATCGGGGCAGTTCTCACCCAGAGGGGCTCTCCCAAAGCTATAAATATTGATGGGAGTGGATAGCCTCAGGATGGCAGCCTTGGAAGTGATTAGAGTAGAAAAGCCTGGAAATGCTGAGGTGGTGGGGAAGAAAATGGAAGAGGCTCACATCAGACAATTGGGCTCCAGTCGAATGGCAGCAAAGATCTTCTGCAGATGAGAACTGAAGCCAAGGCTTGCAATAATGACCTACTTGGAGAAATATCAAACCACATATATATAATAAATAAGGCCAAGAGTAAGAAGCTCTTACCATGCAGTGTTTTATACAATAAATACTTTAAAACCTGATTATAAGGAATAAGTGATAATTCTCTATAATTTTCACAGCAATCAAAAAAGGAAAAAGCAAAGCTCATTTTAAATAAAAAACATTTTAGAAAGGAAATAGAAGTTGGAAGATTTGACTTCCAAGATCCAATGCCTACCCTATGCATTACCCATTAAAGGGAACTGCCTTTTTATTGTTGCCTGGCCAAAACAAATTCAATAACCCACAGTGTCTCTACCCAGATTGAAGAAAGTGGCTCCTCTGGGGACCTAGAGATGGACATTACTCAAGCAATGGGCCCTTAAGAGACGAGTGTCTGGGCAACAGAACAAGTCAAGTCCCAGCTTTGGTGGAAGCAACCACGTTCTAAGGTGGAAGCCTTAGTTCTTTCTATGACCCTGCACAGCCTATTCAATGTCCTCTCAAACAAGAAATGGGACCTGAACCTGGAAACCATTAAATGTTCTCAAGTGTCTCCAATGTCTGCAAGCCCAAGGATAAATCCTCTGACTTTTGTTTGTTTAAATGTCTGATTTCAGCAATGATATCACCAGAAGCTATTAAGCTTAATGTGAGATGAGATCATTTACAAGGCTTACTAACATCCGACACTAGATAGGCTCTGCTCCTGTAGCTCATTAGCTGGGGACTTGGGAGAAGCTGATTTAATGAAGCTGGTCCTCGGTTTTCCCATCTATAAAACGGCTGTCATGAAGCAGCTTCCCTGATTACCTCACTGGTCTGTTGTGTGGAGATCAAATGGAATCATGAATGTGTACCACACTTATGGAAAGTAGAAAACACTCTCCCAACCTGATCAGGTTGCCCAAGCCAACTGTAAAGTTTATGTTTGCTCTCCGTGACAACGCATCCCAGCTCTGGGGCAGAGAATTCCACTCCTTTGCTTTTCCAGAACACAAGGATAGAGTGGGTTCCCTTTCTTCTACCATTTTGGGCAGAGCCTTGCTGGACTCTGAATGGAATGTATTGATGAGTAGCTGAGTTTTGGACAATCTTTTGGGTAAGTGGACCTGGGTTGTGTTCAGTCAATAACCGTGGGCACAGATCAAATAACAAACAAGCCAAACTATGGCTGCCATGAGAAGTAGAACATCTTTGACATAATTATTAAAAGGTTGGATGTTGAAAAAAATGGATATCTATCTGTAGAAAAATGAAGCAAGACCCTTACCTCACTCCATGCACTAGAATAAACTCAAGGTGGATCACAGATCTCAAAGTAAAACCCCAAACTATTAAGGCCATCAATGAGGGAATTGGGACCCACCTGAGAACACTGGCACAGGGATTACATAGGCTATCAGAAATAGGGAAGGATACAAACACAGAGGAGGCACAAACAGACAAGTGGGATATACTGAAGACAAAACACCTGTGTACATCAAAAGAAATCACCAAGAGAGTGATAAGAGAGCAAACAGACTGGGAAAACATCTTTAGCAATGACAAATCGGATAAAGGCCTTATAACCAAAATCTACAATCTCTTATAGCTTCCAAAAAGAGCAAAACTAACTGCCCACTGAGGAGGTGGGCAAAGGAACTGAACAGAAGTCTCACAGAGGCAAAAATCAGAATGGCCAATAGAGAAAATGTTACTGATCATTAGCCATAAGAGAAATGCAACTCAAAACAACAATGAGATATTACCTAACACCCTCACAGATAGCCCAAAAAATTAGAAAGCAACAAGTGTTGGAGAGGCTGTGGGGAGATAGAGACTCTTATACACTGCTGGTGGACCTGTAGATATGTGCAGCCACTATGGAAATCAATTTGGAGATATCTAAAACAGATGGAAATTGAGCTACCATATGACCCAACAATTCCCCTACTGGGCAAGTGACAATCCACGACCAGGCATCTGGGCCCCAGTGTTCATCGCAGCACAATTCACAATCGCAAGGAGTTGGAAGCAGTCCAAATTTCCATCAACTGATGAATGGATTAAAAAGCAGTGGTACATACATACAACGGAGTACTATGCATTGCTGAAAAGTAGTGGTGAAACACGTGAAGCACATCTCCGCATGGGAAGAACTGGAGAAAATTATGCTAAGCAAAGTTAGCCAAGCGCAAAAGGACATGTACAATATGAGTCCACTGAGGTAAGTTTAATAATAATAATTTTTTTAAATGCAAAAGTAGTATCGGGAAAAACCTACAGTATACAGAAAATCCTGGGAGAAGGCCCAGGTAATACAGCTGGGGCCAGACCAAATCCAGGGCTACATATAGTAGCCAACTAGGGTGTGATGCCAGGATGTGAGAGGTCAGGTGGTGTTAAGAAGAGAGGAAATGAGGTACTAACCCACTCAAGGAGAGTGTATTTTTTATATCTTCACAGGAAAAGAGGAACCAAACTTAAATATGGTGTTCCCGGATGTGAATGCAGCATGAAGCAATGGAGTGGAGAACTAGTGGAGAGGTCTGAGAACACAACCCAAATTCCAACTACAGGGGTACCCGCCTCTCCCCCAGGAGAGTTTGTCTTGAAGGTCAGCACCAAAGCTACAACTTGGGGAGAGAGATATACCTGACCAGAGTACACAAGAATAAATGGGGGAGGAAGACAGAATGAAGTACATCCTGGCCCACTAAGCCTTTAGGATGATATTCACACTCAGAACTGCCGGTACAAAGAGAGGACCATACAGCCAATATGAAATACAGCTACCCTCACTGACCCAAGGCATTTTGGGGTCAACAATGGAGAAACAGGGTCAGGGTTACACCTTGTCTGACCCAACCACACCATGGCAAAAAACTAAGGGTGTGCAACAGAACATGGAGCTCCAGATGGAGCACCAAAGATATGCTTTGTGACCAGCGTGTGGTACCCCATTCCACTCAACCAAGAGACACTCTCTGAGGTCAACAAACTGACCTTAAACTATTTGACCTTAAAAAAACTAGGGTTTTTTTTTTTTGGGGGGGGGGCGCATCACTGCCCTCTGGGGGTCGTGGGAGCTTCTAGAGCTGTTGCTGGATTTGCACCCCCAAGCCCGTGGGCCACAGTCCCACACTCACCAACTACACCACCGGGGCTCAGGCTATTTGTAGGTTTTTGTATTATTATTATCTTTGTATTTTTGTATGTACATGCACATGTTGGATATTGGGGGTCATTTTATTGATGTTTTCATTGTTGACTTTTCTTTGGTTGCTTCATTATGGGACGCCCTTTTTTTTTAGCATGTTATTTTTTCTACAGGTCTATCTGGATGGGGTGGGCTGCCTGGGCAGTCTGGGGGTGGGGACAACAGGACTGATGGTACCAGGGTGGATGGGGAGCGGGGCCTGTTGGCTGGTCCAGGGATGGGTGGAGTAGCATGTGGTTCAGGATCGATGGCAGGGTGGGTGTGGGAGGTCTGACAGGGATTGATTAAGACTAATGTAACAGAGAGAAAATATTGAAACCCAAATGGAGGTTGAGTGTGATGGTGGGGTGGGAGGAGGTATAGGGAAATAGAGAAAAGAACTGGGGAGTAAGGGGAATTTATAGAGGTTAAATATAGGCATGTACATAGGTGCATATATTCATATGACGATGGGGAAATAGATCAATATGTATATACTTATGGGCTTAGAATTAGGACAGCAGATGGGCATTGGATCTCCAGCAGGTACTTCCTCAGTGCAAGAATATTTTGTTCTATTAAATTGGCATTCCATGATGCGCAGCTCTCTGACATGATTACAGAAAACAAATGTGTGCATAAGCAAATGTGGTGAAGAAAGCTGATGGTGCCCGGCTATCAAAACATGTAGCGTCTGAGGTCTTAAAGGCTTGAAAGCAAACAAGTGGCCATCCAGCTCAGAAGCAACAAAGCCCACATGGAAGAAGCACACCAGCTTATGGGACCAAGAGATGCCAAAGGGATCAAATATCAGGTTTCAAGAACTAATAATCATAGCATTCTATGCTCACTTTTTATGATCGCTGATGACAAATATGTGCATAAGCAAATGTGGTGAAGCAAGCTGAAGCTGGCTATCAAAAGATGTGTGTCTGGGGTCTTAAAGGCTTAAAGGTAAATAAGTGGCCATCTAGCTAAGAAGCAAGCCCACATAGAAGAAGCACAACAGCCTGTGTGACCACAAGGTGTCAAAGGGATCTGGTATCAAGCATCAAATACCTAAAAATTATATCATTATAAATGAAGGAGAGTTCAGATTTGGGACACAAAGCCCATCAATAAGTGAAGTGACATCCTCTTACAGAGGGGTTGCAGGGAGGAGATGAGCCAGTCTAGGTACAGTGTCATAGCAATGAAATGTGCAACTTTCCTCTGGTTCTCAAATGCTTCTTCCCACTGACTATCATTATCCCCATTCTGCCAGACAGATTTGGCTAGACCAGGGGATGTACATTGGAGTCAGAAACATGGGAATTTAGGATAGATAACCCTTGAGACTAGTGGGGAGTGGTGACACTGGGAGGCTGGAGGTATGGTGGAGTAGAAGGGGGGAACTAATTTCTCAGATCTACATGTGACCTCCCTCTGGGGTGCAGACAACAGGGTGGGGGGGAGGTGAGTGAAGTGACACATTGGACAGTGTACAATATGAAGAGGTAATAACAATTTGTAAATTATTGGGAGTTCGTGGGGGAGGGGACGGGGGAACGGAAAATATGGGGAGTTGGAATTTAAAAAAATAAAGAACTAGAGGAAAGAGGGAAAGAGGAGCTTAAAATAGAAAATGGGGGCGGTTCAAGTAGAAAATGTTTGTAGGTGAATGTGGCAACATGTGTACAAGTATGCTTAATATGAAGGATGAAGTATGCTTAATATAAACGATGTATTGAATGTTATAAGAGCTATAAGAGTCCCCAATCAAATCTATATTAAAAAAAAGGCCTGGTGATTGCATCATGTTCCGTTTACAGGCATGAATTCTATAACCAAATGATGTGGAACTGGATCTTCACTCTGCTACTTGTTGTCTTCTGTGTGACCTTGGGCAAGCTATCCAGCTTCTCTGTGCTTTCTTTATCTATAAAATGAGGAACTTGCTCACTCTGCTATCCATCAAGTCCACCATCAAGGTGGACTCACCAAACCCTCTAGGACAAGGTAGAACTGCCCCTGTGGGTTTCTGAGATGCTATCAAGGGTCCTCAAACTATGGCCTGCAGGCCACATGCAACCCACCAAGAACATTTATCCGGCCTGCCACTGCTGCCTGTCCTGCTTAACAGCCGACTCATCCCGGGTTCGCAGTAAATTTGTTCATAGTTTGCTCTTTTTAAACTATAGTCTGGCCCTCCAATGATTTGAGGGACAGTGAACTGGCCCCCTGTTTAAAGAGTTTGAGGACCCCTGCTCTAACTCTTCATAGGACCCCTGTTGTTCTCCAAAGGAGGAGTGGCTAGGCATTTCAAACTGCCCAACTCAGAGTCACTATGCCACCAGAGCTCTGCAATGAGGAAAGCCAGGGCCAAATCATAGGGTCATAATGAGGATGGAATGAGTTAATATTTATGAAGCACTTGGAAGAGTGCCTGGCATGTGTAAATACTATGTAAAGATTTATTAAATAAGTACCCACAGATGGTGGTGAGCATGTCAGAGTTCTAAATCAGATTTTTATGTTTGTTTGTGATTATGGCTAAGTGGAGAAGGCACACACCATTGATTCCATACAGAATACGAGGCTTGATGCTTCTGTGAATGTATAGGCCTACATGTAAAATACCTTCAGAGACCTGTTCAGCAGTCGATGTGAAACCCACACACAAACACCCCGCTGCAGATGCTTTCTCCAGGCCCCATCACGCAGGCTTCAGACCTGTGATCTCAGATGTGATCTCAGATTGGGCAACGAATTTAACCTCTTCAAGTCTCAGCTGCTCTCCGTAGCTTGCTTCCCAAGGGTGTCATGAAGATGGAACGGAGATAATGTTGGTAAAACTCTTAGTGCTTGAAGAGAGGCGCCACCTAAATGCACATTGCAATTATGCACATCATCTCATATCCTAATGGAGCCAGGCTTGAATGTCATTATCTTATTAAATGACTAAAGCCAATCTTGGAAATTACAATGTTGGAGGGAGTAGGATGGGGGCTGGGGGCGGTGCAGTGAACGGCTAGGAATGATTAGGAACACAATGCTTGGCAGTTCCCCCCAGGAAAGCAGTTGAGAAGGCGCCATCAGACTCCACTGCATTCAGACTCACGTTGTAGCACTCTCCTGTCTCCCTGGAGCAGGCCTGAAGTGGAGCTTAAGCAGTTTGCAAATATGGCTTGAGGGTGGGGTGGGGGTGGGGTGGTGTTCCTCAGCGATTCCATGCCAAGGGCACAGGAATCCAGATCAGGAAGGTCTGTAAGGTGAGTTTCCCACCTGAAGTTCATTGGCCACGTTGCCTCACAAAGCTCCTTAAAAAAACCTTTGTGGAACTCAGGGAACCCGCTTGCTCCAGGTTTCCATGATATAGACGGTAGCTGAGGGGGATTCAATGAGCAAATTTATAAACTGAGAGATGTAGGAAAAAAAAAAATCTCTTGAAATTCTACTCCTGTTAGGTCAGTGGATCTCAACCTGCCTAATGCCATGACCCTTTAATGCAGTTCCACTTGTGGTGACAGCCCTCCCCTAATCCACCAACCATAAAATTATCTTCATGGCTACTTCATAACTGTAATTTTGCTACTGTTATGAATCAAGCAACCTCTGGGAGAGGGTCGTTTGAGCACCAAAGGCGTCACAACTCACAGGTTGAGAACCGCTGTCTTAGGGACTTAGAGTGGGTTATGTGCTGGGCTCCACCAGCGCCTCCGAGGGAGAAAGATGAGCTTTGTGCTCTGGTAAAGATCTATCTATAGTCTTGGGAATCGAAAGGGGGCACTTTCACTTCCCCCAGAGAGCCTCCACAATTTGGAATTGACTTGAGAGCAATTCCTTACCAGGTCTTTTTTCTTCACATCCAATATATTTTTCTTCTTTCTTCTGTGAACCAGCTGTTTCCCCCACCAATGTTATCTTTAACCTACTATTTATCCACGAATACATAAATGCCATGTTCTAGCATTTACTATCCAAACATATACATATGGAAGAGGCTTCACAAAGTTTAACCAGATTAAAAGATAATCAAACTTCCTCATGCATTATTGAAGCCACCAGGGATCCCCATGTAAGGCTCTCTGGGGAAACACACCATTGCAAATCTTAAGGTGAGTGGACAGAATCTACCAGGCCCTCAACAGGACACACATGGAGCAGCGTCCTTCTGGACAGTCCGAGGCCCTTCTCCCCTGCCCTGTAAGGCCGCCACCACCGTCAGACTCTGCTCCATGACAATGAGTTTATCTATCAGTGAGGGGAAGCGAAGAAGTGTCGCTACAAAACAATAATAGAAACACTTCCTTGATTGTTCCTCAACCTATCTCCCATCTAGGTCTCCACACATCTGATGGCAGCCTTACCATCTCTAACCCTTCCCTGAGATTTTTGTGTTTTTCTATTTACACTTGTTGGAGGGATAATTTGGCATTCTCAAGGGCCCCATATACTGAGTTTGGGAAACAGCAAGAAGTGTGACTGGATCAGGGATGTAGAGGGGATGCTACTTTCAATAAGTGGCTCCATTATAAACTTTTTTCTGGCCTTTTCCTCACCAATGCGACTTTCAATTTTCTTATCACTTCTTATAATAAGACCAGTGATTGTCCTGGATCCTTAGAGAAAAGTCTATCAAGAATGTCCCCTTTCAGTCCCCAATCAAAGTCACCGTTACATTCTGAGTCGACCTCTCTCCCTAATTTCACTGACGCCAAAGGCCCCCTTGGAAACAACTATTTGAACTGAACATTTTTGGAAGGCACCCTACTGAGACTAAGACAAGTATATCACTGAGAGGCTTGTCTGCAGCCTTCAGCTGGTGCCAGAGACACGTTTCAACATGTATGGTTTTCACTACCCTGTGGTGTGGATGTACAACCCAGGATGCTAGTAGTGATCATTCTGATTGACCCTCGTGTATCTGTATTTGTGTATGAGTGGATCATCTATGTTCTACCTAAAATCACCTTTTTTTTTTTTTTTTGGCATCACTGTCCTCTGGTTGTCCTGGGAGTTACCCAGCCTTGCTGCTGCTGCTGCATTTGAACTGCCAAGCCCATGGGCCGCAGTCCCGCACTCAACCACTACACCACTAGGGCTCAGCCAAAATCACCTTTCTTAATACCAGTTGGATGTGTCCCATTTTGTTAGGGACTACCTAAGAGAGCGGTTCTCAACCTGTGGGTTGTGACATCTTTGGTGCTCAAACGACCCTCTCACAGAGTGTGCCTGATTCATAGCAGTAGGAAAATTACAGTTTTGAAGTAGCAACAAAAGTAGTTTTGTGGTTGGCGGGGTAGGGGTGGGGGACTGTCACCACACCAAGCAGAAGTGCATTAAAGGGTCATGGCAGTAGGAAGGTTGAGATCCACTGACCTAATAGTCGAATTTCAAAAGACTTTTTTTTCCCTACACCTCTCAGTTTGTTCTTCATAATAAACAGGAAGCATACCTGCCTTGAAAAAGAGGAAAAGCAGGTAAATGTGTCCTCTCAGCAGGGGCGAACAAGCTGTGTGTAGTTGAAAGGTGACACAGCAGCAAATTGGCAAGTTAGCAATGATATTTAGGGAAAAGAATCACACAGGTGAAGTGGTTTTTACACAGTTGAACATGATTTACCGACATTAGTGATCCTTCATGAGATTCTTTGTAGAGTGGTTTTTGTTTGTTTGTTTTGTAGACAGTTCTAATGAAGGTCCTGTTCACCCAGAGTCTTCCTTCTACCACAGAGCCCTGGTGACATGATGCATAATCTCTGGGCTGTTAATCAGATCACTGATGGTTTGAGTGCACCAGCCCCTCTTCAGGGGTAAGGGGTGTCAGTCTACTCCCACAAAGAAACCTACAGACAGGTCTACTCTGTTTTCTGGTGTTGTGATGGGTCAGAATGACTTGCAGGCAGTAGGTTTGATTGTGGGGAGGGGGGGGGGCAGGGAGGGGTTGGGGAGGGGGGAGGCTGTCCCCTACCTTGTTCAGAGCCCTGTGCTGGTGCTGAAGACTCAATGGGAAACATTTTCAGGCGTTCAATTCTGGACAGAGGGAGCAACAGCAATTAGGACTCCAGTTGTGTTTTGCTTGACTAGCAGCTTGTCAAAGAGTTAGACGAATGTGGGATTAGGATTTAGGAACCAGGAAAGTTCATAGAAATCTGGCTGTTTGGTGGATCTTAAAACAGGTTAAAGGGTCTGCGTTCCTGCTCAGCTAGCCTTTGGCCGGGAGCTCTGGTGGTGTGGAGTGATGATGAGTTGGGCTGCCAACTGGCAGGTGGGTAGATTGAAATCGCCAGCCACTCCCAGGGAGAGAGCCAAGGCTGTCTCATCCTATGAAGCTCTATAGTCTTGGACACCCACAGGGGCAGTTACATGCTGTCCAATAGGGTCCCTGTGATTAGAAATGGACTTGGTGGTAGTGAGTTTGGTTTGGGGTATACCCCACACAGGCAGGACATTTCTCTCTGGTCTGACATAGTCCTCACTGGACCCTCAATAGAAACAGTGTAACCCCATTCATGTTAGAGAGGCCAGATTCAGCTGTTTAGTAAATTGCTCTTAGAAATGCTTTCATGTTGTAGTGAGATGCCATGAGCTTGCCTCATGGCGACTAGACTGACTGGTGGTGGCTGCATGAATAGTAGAAAGAAACACTGCCCGGGTCACGCTGTCCCCATGATTAAACGTGCATCTGACTCCTGTGATTCATGGATTTGGGGACCAAGAGGCATTTCTTCCTAGTTTCACTCCGGAAACTCTTATTAATTGTTCCACAACACAGTAACATTAGTCTCCACTGAGAGAGTGTGCATAAGTAATATACGGATGGGTGAAGATGCAAATATAAGCATAAGTGAAGATGCAAATATAAGCATAATTATAATGTTTCTGGGAAAATATCTTGCTCCAGAAAGTGAAAAAGCTCTGTGTTCAGAGGACTTAGAAAGTGTGTTCTCCCTCTACAACGCCTCACACCTTGGAAGGTGTGACAAGACAAAAGAGATTTTTGAGAAATATCAGGTTGTCTTGGTGTTTTTCTTCTTGGCCAGAAATAATGTGAATGCAGACACACACTTCCTAAATATGGAAGTATACCTTTAGCGCAGGGTGGATTTTTTTAAAAATGGGATTAAAAAAAGGGATCTAAGGTGATAGGAAATAGATGATGCTTTCAACCTTTTTAGAACTTTTAGGTGGAAGAAGTCAGACGGTTGCAGATGCCAAGGGTATGCACATCGCACATGATGGGAACCAGTCAAATCAGCAATTGTGAAAACATTAGGGGAAACGACGCACAACCTGCTAATACAACAAATAGGCAAAAGTCCAATTTCTCATTTCATTTCTTTCCTGGTTCCCTTCCATAACACCTTCAAAAGACCATCCCAAAGCTCTTCTCACAGGCTGCTTTACATAATGGGCTGCTCACGCAGGAGCAGAGCTTCTTTTGCATGACAAATGCTTAATTAGAAAAATAATAGGATGGAAATGAAATTGGTATTTACTATGACTGGAACAGAGTGTTGTCTAACTCAGTTTTAATTCATCAAAGGCAAAAGGGGAAGAAGAAAAAGAAGGGGGAAAAAAAGCAAGCAAGTCAAGGAGGGAGTGCCACCTGGTGCTGCTGGAAACAGCCTCCCAGCCAGAAGTGGAAGGCGGGTTTGGTGCTTCTCCCTGGAAGGGGGGAAGGGAGCTAAGGGAGAGGTGGGGGTGGGGACTCTCTCCATATTTTACACACAAGTATACTCTCCACAAAGCCTACCACATGAAAGAAAGTAAAAAAAAAAGACATTAGGCTAAAGAAGTTCTTTTCAATTGCTCGGCAGAAATGGGCCCTCGTAAAGGTTGGATTTCCTCGAGGTTAGATAAAGTGTATATCAAATTAGTGTATCATTCAATGCAGCACTACATGGGCAGCCTAATTATGACTGTGAAATGATTTTGTGTGGAACCGTATACTAAAATATGGTCATTGCTATCATATGGTTTTCGAAAATGCAGCAGCGTTTCCCTGTCTGGCTTTGGTGATTTTGCCGCCTGTGGTCTGTGACTCAGAGATCATCAGGTTCAGTCTTAGCCCAGCAGAGAAGACCTTTGTGAATTCTCCGATGTATTGGCAGGGTTTGTTGCTGTAAAGAGACAGCCTGGGGAGTGCTCAACTGGAGTACTGAGTCCTTGGTGCACCTCAGGCCTGCTCCTCTGGAAGGGAGAAGGAGGCGATGGACTCTGGGTTAAAGGGTGTGCCCTGATTTCCAAGGTTCTCGCTTGGGGCAGCCGCAAAAGCGTGGCTCTGCTAACCACAATGCTCAGCAGTTCAAAACCACCAAGCTGTCAGCGTGAGACCGCTAAGGCTGTCCACTCCCATACAGTCAGACTTTCTCACACCCACAGGGTCACTTCCACTCTGTCCGATCAGATTGTAGGAGCTGGAATCAACTGGATGGCAGTAAGTTTGCTTTTGGTTTACATTATGAGGCAAAGCGTGGTTCTTATGCACTAGTGCCCTCCAGTAAGCACGCCTGTCTCTAGGGGTGGGCATTGTGAGCTGTGTGCTCTGTGGTGGGCAAAAGCTAGCCAGTATGAGAGGAGCGGGAGCAGGGGACGTTCTTGTAATGCGTTCCTCAGGCCCTGTGTATCCTGCTACCAACTCAGCCTAGCACGCCCACCCCCATCACTTTTAGGTCCAAGAAGGTGTGTGTGAGGAACAGTCTCCGTTCTCTCTTTGGGCCTGTACCATGTGACCAGAGTTTGGCCCCCACATTTATTGTCCAGGAAATGCCGGAGACAGCACTTTTCTTTGTCTCCATACTTCTCCCTTCTAAGTCAAAGGTGCTTCTCTCCACTCGGGTCAATTCAAAGCCAGAGGACGATGACAGTGCATCTCACTCAGAGTGTCTGCTTAGCAACAATTCAGTTGCTAAGCTCTCAGGCTTGATTTGAACTCCTGGCTTCTGCCTCTCCCCTGCATGTACACAGCAGCAGATCTGCAGTGGTCAGGAGCTGGGCTTTGTTAAACTGGAATGTAACAAAGCTATTCCAGTTCACTCCATCTCTGGCGCAGCATTCCCTTTGCTGGGTGTCTAGAAGGCATGGTTGTCTTTGTTCGGTGTGTGAAGTTGGTCCTGATTCATAGTGAAGCTGTGCCTAACAAAACCACAGGTGGTCTGTTCCTACTGCAGTCCCACCATCGTTGTGTGTCGGAGGCCACTGCCATAAGACAAGGAGGCCGACTTCATAACCCCTGCTCCTCAGATAGGCGTCTCATGCTGTGGATGTCTGGGCCATGGGTACAGGGACAGAGGGAAGTTGTCGGCAGATGGAGGGAGCCATGTGGGAAAAACTGTGGAGAGCTGTGGTGGGGTAGGGATTACATATTGGACCACTAACCACAAGGTCAGCAGTTCAACAACAGCAGACGTCCCTTGGGGGGAAGATGAGGTTTCATGCTCCTGTAAGATTGGAAGCTTTGGGAGCACCAAGGGAGCAGGTCTACTTTTTCCTACAGGGTCATTATGAGCCGGAACCAACTTGATGGCTATGGATTTGGCTTGGTTGGAATGCCCAAGTTCACACTACTCTCGCCACTTCCAAGACCTTTGTGTGTGTGTGTGTGTGTGTGTGTGTGTGTGTGCGCGCACGCGCGTGCACGCACACGCGTATGTGTCTAATAGAGAATTTTATATCACAGAGTAATTATATATTAAGAAAATGCCCCAGTCAAGTCCAGATCAAGTCCTTAAGTCTGATATTAGCCCATAGGCCTTACGCTTGTCTATAAATTCCTCTTCAGACTCATGCAACACATCCGTTGCATGCTCATGATGATGAATGCAGGAAGATCACAGGCTCGTGGGTGGGAAATCTGATGGGTCCAGTGGCAGTGGAAGCATCTGGTGTCAGTCTCTGTGTGGCTTTTCCAGCTCTGGAGCTCTGGCTGCCTTCAGCGTAGTTGCATGTGGCTTATCAATAGGAATGTCAAGCAGAGAAAGTGTGTGTCCCGAGTTGTGTTAGTCTGGGTAGAATAGAGAAACACATTCATAGACACGTATATGGATATAAAGGTAAGGTGTATATACAAGAGGAATGGAACATTGGAAAAGCATCCCAATCCAGTCCAGTGCAAAGCCATAAGTCCGATATTAGCCCATATGCCTGATACCAGTCTATAAAGTCTCCTTCTGACTCATGAAGTCACAGGTCAGTGGGTGCAGAATCCCAATGCGGGCAGGGTCTCCCCAGGTCTCCTCGCTTCCAGGGCTCAGGGTCCATCAACAGCTTCCAGTGGGGGTAGAAGCAACTCAGCACTGGTAGGGGTCTCCACGCGACTTCTCCAGCTTCAGAAGTCTGGTTCCATCGGGGTAAGGCCATGTGTCTTCTCCTCAGGTTTCTCTAGCTCCATCTTGTCTTGTCCACAGTTCATCATCTCGGAGACTAACTCCCAACAACTGGGGAGATGGCCTCTCATTTCCACGACGGAAATACCGCAAGATTTCCTAGAAGTCTGAGGAGAAAACCATGCCCACACAGAGGCCTCATTGGCTACTCAATGGCTATCTCCAGATGAACAGTCTAGACTCCACCCCTACATCCCAATCATGAAATTGACTTCTCAAATACATGACCGCCACATGCGTCATGTGAAGAAAGCAGGCTGTGCAGTAGTGCTGGAGATCTAATCTCTTCTGCACTGTGTGTCCATTTCCCATGGACTATGAGTCTTTAAGGGTGCAGATGCAAAGCCACCTACCTCAGCCCCACTTGGTGGTCTGTGTGGAGTGAGAGAGAGGGGGGAGGTGAGGACATAGGGGAAGGGAACAGGGAGGAGGAGAGGAGTTGGGGGAGGAAAGGTGACTGAGAGTCCACTATTGCAAAAGTCTTTTAACTGATCTTCCTGTCCCAGTTCTATGACCTCTTACCCATCCTCATCCTTTCTGAATCACAAGGCAGACCTTGATTTCATATTATTCAAAGTCCTACCAAGGTTCCCCTTTCCCTCTAGGACAGTGGCCGTGTCCATCATGTGGACCTGCAGGACTGACTTGGTTTGACTTTCTCCAAACTTCACGGTATACTTCATGAAACCATAAAACGAAAGCACTGTGTGTCTTTCACACTGGGTGCTTCGGATGTCCCTCTGTCACACTGACTGTAGTTATAACCCGGCAAGCATTCATGCCTTGACCACTGGTTCTGTGCCTTCCTGGCCATGTATTAACAATTTCGTCTCCTGAGCTTTAGTTTATAAAACCAGCCAGTTTCCTGCAAGGTGGTGTCAGCTCCTGGTGACTCTATCATGTCAGGACTGGGCCCCAGTCAGGAAGGATTTTTAACAGCAGATTGAGGAGAGAAGGTTATCAGGCCATTCTTCTTAGATGCCTCTGGGTGGCTTTGAAAGCCCAATCCTTCAGGGAACTGTGGAGTTCTTCCCTCAGGCAGCTGTGGAGTTCCTAACTGTTTGCACCAACCTGGGACTCCTTGGTTTATTTAAAAACAAAACAACACTAAAAAAGCACAACTAAACCCACCACCACTGAGTTGATTCCAACTCACAGCAACCCTTTATCAGGCCGCTACATAGAGTTTTTAAGACTGTGAGTCTTTAAGGGAGCAACAGCCTCATCTTTCTCCTTAGGAGCTGTTCATGGGTTTGAACTGAGGAACCTACAGGTTGTTCTCCAATGCTTATCTGACCACACTGATACTTGTTTTATTTTGCAAAGTGGGCTCATAATATGATTTACTTATAAGGCTTTTAAAAAATTCCTTTCCTCTGCACAAGGAGAGACCACTATTTGCACATCAGAAAGTTGCTCACCAGTTTTTAGGACCCCAGTCACAACTCAACGTATTAGAATATAGACCTTTGTCTTTGTGAATGATGCTATGACAATTGACCATGGTATCCCCAAGACTCTGCTCTGGAGTCCACAGTCCCAGAGGTTGACTATATGTGAGACACTTTCATAACCTAGCCCCCCATGCCCTGTCTGCTCCGTCACATTCATGGGTATATTTGCAACAAAGGTAAATACACATAAACACATATCCCCTGACAATATAGGACACTGCCCTGAGAAGACATATTTCTAGGTATATTCCCACACTCTCTCCCGCATCTGTTTAGCCTATGTGCCTATGCAAGCTTCTACTCCTGGATCACAGGTATTACAGGATTGTGCATAGCAAAGTTTTCCTCTGTTGCCTTTAACTCTTACAAACCTCTCAATTTTTTCTCTTGCCAACTCCCTCTTATTGTATATTGCCCTCCTCTTTACTCAAGTTAACACTGGTCTACCCTCTAACCCAAGCTTTTCCCTTTCATTTCTGTAACCATCAAAGATTTATTTATTTATTTTTTTTTTGGGGGGGGAGGGGATCACTGCCCTCTGGTGGTGGGAGTAGGAGGCCCAGCCTTTGCTCCTGTGGAGCTGGAATTGAACCTCCATCCCAGTGTGGGCCCCGGTCCCGCGCACAACCACTACGCCACCGGGGCTCAGCCCCAAAGATTTTTTTTTTTTAATATGGAAATCTTTTCGTAACTTTTTATCAAAGTGGTCTGCTTCACAGAAGAATGGGATGTGCTTCAAGCTTGCTAGGGTGACTAGATTAAATAATGAATTCATGCCAAAGTTCCTAGCATATAGTAAATGTTCAACATCGTTTACCTTAGTTTACCTATCCTTTCTTATTATTGCTCTTGCTGTTGTTTAAGAATTGGCTCAGGCATAAAGTTCTTCAGGAAGTTTGCCCTGATCTGTGTCCAGATCCCCTGGCTGTATTAGACATTGATTCTACATGATCCTGGTTACCCTAAGCTATTACCATCTTATATACTGTAGTTTATATTGAAATGACTCTCCAGGACTCTCTTGCTGCGCAGGCAGGGACCTTGCTGTGGTCATCTCAAGCCCTGCAGTGTTTGCCCTGGGCCTGTAAAATGGGTGCTCTGTATGTGTTTGCAGAGTGGACACAGTCCTGAGAAGACATGTAAGTCAAGTAAGATCAGGTGTGTCCTTTATTACTGCAGAGGGATGCCTTGTAGGGCAGGAGATAGTGTCACAGAGGGCCAGGCTCTCTAGTATGTGCCCAGGAACCAAGGAGTCTGGGCAGAGACCGAAGACAGAGGCTGGAGAATGAGGCCGGCCTTGGTGAAGCAGTGTCTCTCTCTGCTCTTTCTGGCATGGCTCAGAGGTGCCTTAGGTTCCTCCTGCCTAGGCTTGGAGAAGGGGCCCGAGTTATGCAATGGTAAGTGATCAATTGGACTGTTACCAAAAGGTGGCTCAAGTTTATCCAGCAGCTCCCAGGGTGAAAAACCCAGTGATCTGATCTTGTTACGATTGGAAAAATAAGAAACAACTGATGCTACCAATTCTGACTCCTGCTGTCGGGTAGAGTGCCATGCAGTCTGCCCCAGCTGATTCCGACCCATGTTGAACAGAACAGAACACTGGGCAGCCCTGTGCCGCCCTCACGCTCTTCATCCTCTGACCCTGTGGCTCTCAGAGGTCCTCTGAAACAGGCTAGACCTACTCTGTAGGGTTTTTCAGCAGACTGTCCTCTCTCTCTCCACACGTGGCTGGTGCAGTCAAGCTGCCACTTTCTGGTTAGCAGCCGTGTGCTTCCAAGCTGCACCACCCAGTCCACACACCCAATGACTGTCTTGGACTCAGTCCCAACCAAGGCACGTGACACTGCAGGAAAGAGTAGACCTTCTCCATGGGGTGTCCAAGATTGTACATATTCATGGGAGCATAAAGACAGCCCATTATTCTCTCATGATGCAGCTAATAGGTTTGAACCACTGACCTCTCAGCTAGCGGCCCGATACTTAAACCACAGCACCACCAAGCCACCTTCAATGTTTACTGACTTGAAAGCCCTATCTGTCACATGGGGTCACTGGGAGACAAAATTAATTGAATAGCACAGAACAACAACAGACTGGGGAAGGTGCAGGAAGCCAGGCAATCGCTCACGGCAAGCAGATATTGAAAGAAGAAACAAAAGCTGGAAAATCACCACAGCCTTCTTTATACAATTAGCATTTGCACCTCATAATTTTAAGAATCGTGAGAAAGATGTATTCATTTTTGGAATGCTCTACAAAGAACCTAATTGGTGACCTGCTGAGAAAGGACTGGGGATTATGTGCCCTGCATTATGATTTCGTGGATCCATGTCTTGACCTTGAAGAAGGAAAAAGAGTTCTGGTATCGACCTTGTGGCTTTGCTGATGCCCTGGCTGAGTCTTCCCCCCATGGGACAGGCCGAGCAGGTGCAGAGAGTGCAAAATGACCTGTGACATCAGCAGAGACAAGCTCCTCTTCTGCTGTGGGGCCACCAGCCATATATGAATCATGCATGGGAGGGCCTGGTTTGGGTGTCTTTTTCTGGTGACCCCAGAAAACAAACAAGCGGAAAGTCAGACAGACTGAGAGGCAGGAAGTTCTGAGAGCAGCTTCATGGTTATTGTTACTAAGGAAACCAATTCTTTAGTATTCATGTGTTCAGCAGAGGCTGTGCTCAGACTCTGAGGCTGCGACAATATCACAGAATGGCATGAGGGAGGAGGGGTGCAATCAGCCAGATATGTAAGCTGGTTAAAAATACGCCAGCAACTTGGCCATCAACCATGGTTCCTTGTGACTTTAAAAAACGAGGTCTGTGCCAGCGTCAGGAAACATAAAGAGTGATCCGCATCTTCCAACACCTTTCCATAGATAATCACATGCACATGCCATCGCCATGCTGGGGAGAAGAGGTACTTCAGAGGGGCCACACTCCTTGAAATGTGGCTCCATTTCAGGTCACTACTGCATGAGAAAGACGGCAAAAATTCATCTCCCTCTGTTCATCTAGTCTCCAAATTCCTTTTCTTTAGTTACCGAAAAACAGAGGTGCTCATGATCTTGCTAATGATCACAAAGCCAGTGTTTTCCCTAGCAGAGAATAAGAACAAAGTAGCATATCGACTGAGCCTCAGTCCTTGGGGAGAAGAGGAGTCAGTCCACAGGACTCACCCACAAGGCATTCCTGAGCGTCCAGTAGATGCTGATTCATTAATGACGGACAACGGCCTTCAGAACACGAAAGGGTGAGACTGAGAATGTGGAACCCTGCATGGTTGATCACAGACTCTGGTGGGAGTGAGAGAGCTGGAAGGAATCTGGGAAAGATAATCACTTACTGCTCCTTAAACCTAAATCACACCCCAACCGTCAAAATAATGTTCCCCAAGTGATGCAGTCGAGATTGTCATCAGTTATTTATTCCCCTAATAGCTAAGAACTCTTTCTTTCCTGGAACTTTGTTTCTCCTGTGTCCTCCCTGGGGACATCTCTGGGACTTTTTGAATAGGCGAGGTCTTCTGGTTTAGAGATACAAATAGCCACGGAACGAGACCATTATTAACATCTTGGTGCATGGCCACATCAGGTAAGTTCGTCTTGCTTATTACTTCTGCATTAAATGAGCACAAACGACATACAAAGGCTTGGGTGTGATAAGCAGTAAGAGAGGGCCATGGTGCAGTGTAAACCTACAAGCCCCCAATGCAGTGAATAGTCAGCAGAGTGAACCGTGGAATCCGGCCAGAGTAGGTCACATCTTCCTTAGTTTGTCTTAACTTTCATAGTGATGTGATTTTTTTTAAATTTTTTTTTTTTTTACACAATCTGGTCCTTAAATGGCTCTCCTAGCTGCTTCTCCATGCAACACTGCACTTCTGATTGGCTTTTTCCCTCTCGTGTTGCTCCTTCCTCTTCCTTTCGGCCTTCAGATTGTCTCTCACAAGTCACGTCCTCAAGGACTCCGTTCGTGAGTCCTTCGACCGGGCGCCTCGCTGTGTTTCGCCTCGCTCCTTCTTTCCCTGCAGCCAGCACAGTTGCCTTAAGTGTTTGTGTGATTGTATCCTGTTGTCTGTTCCCACGAGTCTCTGAAGCGGAAGCCAAGGCAGCGTTGCCCTTCACGAGTTCTTAGCGCCCATCCCGTAGTGGCCTTCGGACAGTTTCTCACCAGTGACCCAGTAGGGCAGAGGAGACTTGCCCTTGGGAGCAGAGGTCCCACACAGCACCAGGTCTTTGCCCATGGAGCCACTGGATGGTTTCCCAGGCAGACAAGAGCTTATTCCTTGTGTCCACAGGACTTCTCATCAGTGTCCTGTTCTGGTTCTTGAATAGAAGAATTATGCTCCATAATAAAATAAGCCAGCTGGCACAGGGAAACAAGATTCCTGGAGCAGAAGGCCATTACAAAGTGGGGTTGGGGGATAGGTGTTTCTCTCCCAAATATTAGCTATGTCTAGAGCCAAATTCTAAACTCCTGGCCACCGAGGCAGTGATGACCCATAGCAATCTCCCTGTGCATTTCTGAGATGAACTGTGTGCTCGAGTTATTGAAAGTCCCATCTTTTTCCTAAGGCGCTGTTGATAGTTTTGAGTCGCAAACCTGGGGGATTGGACCCAAAGACCCCTGTGTAATCACTACCCCACTGCCGAGCATACAGTATCCTTGTGGGAGGAAAGAAATGAAAAGAACAAATGATGAACTGGCCTAAATAATCTCTCACTCTCTTTTTTTGTGTGTGTTTATGCATATGATCATCGTTAAATTAAACAATAATGGTCAAAACCCCATCTTTAGAGACACATTTCATGGATCAAATCCACTGCACAAGAACTCTTTAAAATGCTAAAGAGAAACAAACAGACCTATTTACAGGCTTTTCTCTTTTTTTTTTGTTTGTTTTTCTTTCTTTTATTGCTTTGTTTTGCTCTGACTTTTTCGTGTGCATATTATTGTCTCTGCAGGTCTGTCTAGATAAGACAGATGGGATAAACAATCTGGAGGAGAAAACAATGGATCAATGATTCCCCCGAGGGACATGGGATAGAGGAAGGAGGGGGAAAGGCAGAGGGTGTTAACAGACCCAGGGACAAGGGAACAGCAAGTGATCCAAAATTGATGGTGAGGAGGGTGTAGGAGGTCTGGTAGGACTTGATCAAGAAATTACTAAAATGCAAATGAAGGCTGAAGATGATAATGGGACAGAGGAAAGTAAAAGAAGGAAATAACTAGGAGGCAAAGGGCATTTATAGAGATCTTAAATATAGGCATGTATACATGTAAATATATTTATAGATAATGATGAGGAAATAGATGTATATGCATATATTTATAGGTTTAGTATTAAGGTAGCAGATGGACATTGGGCCTCCATTCAAGTACTCCCTCAATGCAAGAATACCTTGTCTATTAAACTGGCATTCCATGATGCTAACCTTCCTGACATGATCTTGGGAAAAAAATGGGTGCATAAGCAAATGTGGTGAAGAAAGCTGATGGTGTCCAGCTATCAAAAGATATAGCCTCTGGGGTCTTATTTATTTATTTATTTACTTATTTATTTATTGGCATCAGTGCCCTCTGGTGGGAATAGGTGGCCCAGCCTTGCTCTTGGAGAGCTGCTGCTGGATTTGAACCGCTAACCCTGTGGTTCGCACTCCTGCACACAACCACTACGCCACAGGCTCAGCCTAGCCTTTGGGGTCTTAAAAGTTTGAAGATAAACAAGTGGCCATCTAACTGAGATGCTACAAAATCCACATGGAAGCACACCAGCCTCTGTGATCCTGAGGTGTCTATAGGGTCAGGTATCAGGCATCAAAGAACAAAAAATCCTGCCATTGTGAATGAGGAGGAGTGCAGAATAGAGACCCAAAGAGCTCATCTATAGACAAATGGACATCCCTTACAGTAAAGTGACCAGATGTGCCACTTTTGAACAATTTAACAATGTCCCACTTGTGTTATATGGAAAATTTTTGTTGCTCCATGTAGACCAAATTTTTAATCAAGAACACCGACCCCCCCACCCCAGGTCAATAGTGTCCCGCTTAAAATCTGGTCACTTTATCTTACAGAAGAGTCATAAGGAAGAGATGAGTCAGTATAATATAGCACTGATGAAGCACACAACTTTCCTCTAGTTCTTTAATGCTCCTTCCCCTCCCCTCCCTTCCCCACCCCATGTCATGATCCCACCCTACAAATCCGGCTAGACCAGAGCATGTACACTGGTACAGATAGGAACAGGAAACACAGGGACTCCAGGACAGATAAACAAACCCTCAGGACCAATAACAAGAATATAGATACCAGGAGGGGAAGGAAAAGGTTGGGGCAGGGGCAGAGGAGAGAAAGAGGGAAACCAATCACAATGATTCACATATAACCCCCTCTCAGGCGGACAGGCAACAGCAAAGTGGGTGAAGGGAGACATTGGTCAGTGTAAGACATGACAAGATAATAATAATTTATAAATTATCAAGGGTTCATGAGGGAGGGGGTACTGGGAAGGGAGGGGAGAAATGAGGAGTTGATACCAAGGCGTCAAGTAGAAAGCAAATGTTTTGAAAATGAGGATGGGAACAAATGTGTTTGGTACAATGGATGGATGTGTGGGTCGCAATGAGTTGCACAAGTTCCCGATAAAATTATTTTTTTAAATGTTACAAAGCAAAGATGTCACTTTCAGGACTAAGGCGCGCCTGGCCCAAGCCAGGGTCCTTCCATCCCTCCCATGCGTGTGACCACTGGGCAGTGGGAAGGGAAGCCGGAGGAAGAGCTGATGCCTCTGAATGGCAGTGCACCAGCAACAAAGATGGAAACGCCCCCTCCTGCTACTAGAAGAACAAACAAATCTGTCCCAGAGGAAGTGTGGCCAGATTGTTTCTTAGAAATGAGGAACGCGGGATTCCGTCTCACGTACTCAGAGAAGTGATCAGGAGGAGCCAGGCCCTGGAAAAGGCCGCGGGGCTTGGTAAGTGAAGGGCAGTGAAAATGAGGGAGCCCCCCAGGGAGACAGATGGGCACCATGGCCACAACAATGGACCCACCCATATATATGGTGAAGATGGAGGTAGGACGAGTCAGCGTTGCTAGGAATCAGATCAGCACCTCACTCAAACAGCAAGCCTCTTAGAGAAATGGCACAAGGAAAAAGGACAGACAAACACAAGTCTAGGATCCAGCTTAACAACACCTCTTTTCTTTTTCCAGCAAAACCAGATTATGGCCCCTCCACATCTCTGTGTCACATCGGATCACTAATGAAAACAAAGCAAACGGGTGTGGCTGCTTTGGCAGGGAACGGCAACCTGACTCACCCCGTCTCATATCCTTATATGTGGAACTATACTTCATCAATTCATTAATTGATTCAGCATATATTTATTAAGATCCCCTGTATCCCAGTTACTAGACTATGTACTATGTGCATGGGGGAAAAAAAGGAGTTCAGACCTCTTACATAATTTAGTAGAGAAACTCATTTTATAAAAAGTTAACTCCACAAGGTACAGTGTAGCAACAATGAAATATGCAACTTTCCTCTGGTTCCTAAATGCTTCCTCCCTTCCCACTACCATGACCCCAATTCTACCAGACAAATCCAGCTGGACCAGGGGATGCACACTGGAGCTGGAAACATGGGGAATTCAGGACAGACGATCCCTTCAGGATCAGTGATGACAGTGGTGATACTGTGAGGGTGGAGGGAAGGTGGAGTAGAAAGGGGAAATGAATTACAAGGATCTACATATAACCTCCTCCCTGGGGTACAGACAACTGGGAAGTGGGTGAAGGGACACATTGGACAGTGGACAATATGGCAAAATAATGATAATTTGTAAATTGTTAAGGGTTCATGGTGGGGGAGGGAAAATATAGGGAGCTGACACTGGGGGTCTAAGTAGAGGAGGATGTTTCGAGAATAATGATGGCAACACTGTGCAAATATGGTCTGCATACAATTGACATATGTATTGATCGTGAGGGGAGTTGTATGAGCCCCCAATAAAATGATTTAATAAAAAAGGAGGGGGGAAGATAACTCCAATCTACCTTGATGATTGGGAAACATTTTTTCAGCACACTGGTAGCACTACTCATCAATTGTTTCTGACTCAAAGTGACAGGGTGGCAGTGATGCCCCCCCCCCCCACACACACACACAAAGCAAACAAAGTGACACGGTTTCCGGAACTGTACAATCTGTACAGAAGCAGGTCGCCTGACCTTTCTCCAACCAGACCAGTCCAACATTTGCCCAAGATTGACATCATGGCTTCTCATTTGCAGCACAAATAAGACATGTTATGCATTTTATGAGGGCTTATGTCAAAACAAAACAAAGTGCTTTTGAGTTGATTCCCATGCCTAGTGCCTCTGTAGGGCAAAGTAGAACTGCCTCCTAGAGTCCCCAAGATACAAAACCTTTGTGAAAATGGACTGCACAGCCCCGCCTGGGGAGCAGCCTGTGCCTTTGGATCGCCAACCCTTTCCATTAGTAGGCAAGCGCTTTAGCCACTGCACTACCAGGGGGCTGAAGGCCATCTGGCTGTTCTTATTTACCTCTGTTCCTCCAATAACAGTCTCTGGCACTATAGGAGCTGTTAAAGGATATTTAGCTATTTTTTTTCTTTTTCAAAACTGTTTCACTGGAGCTAATACAGATACCACATTCCATAGTTTAATCATCTCAAGCAGTCTTGTACAATGGCTACCACAATCAGTTTCAAAACATTATCTTCCTTCTTTAAGGTCTTGATATCCACTTCCCTTTACCATCTCCCTTCTCCCCTGTGTCCCCCAAGAACCCTTATTCTCCTTGTTATCTCTATAGGTTCATCAATCATGGGTTTCATATACTGGAAAACAGAAAAACACGTAACAAAAATTAAAGTGGTGAGTAGAGAAACACATTGAGAGACAAACAGGTGTGAGAGCGTTATATCAAAGAGAAATTGATACTGAGAAAATATCCCAGCTGATTCCAGATCAAGCCTGTTACTAGTCCATAAATCACTCTTCAGACTCATGCAGTCGCATGCTGCAAAACGTAGGAAGATCCCAGGCTGAGGGGTGCAAGGTCTGATAGATCCGATGGTAGTGGATGCACCTCTAGGGCTCTGGCTGCCATCCGTGTAACTCCCCGAGGGATATTTAACTATTCATTCATAATAACAGACATTTATAATGAGAACCAGGAGCTCTCTTCATATGCCCACTGTGTGTTCCTATTTTTCTGTTCGGTTGGACTATATGAAGTTGATGACATTTGATGATGTTAATCTACCGCAGTGGCAAAGCTGTAAGATCCCACCATAGTATAAATAGATGAAATAAAACTATGGGAAAGGTTATGCCCGAAGTGCTAGGGGAGCAGATGAGGGGCCGAAGTTGGGCACAGCTTCCTTGGGAAGTCTTTAGAATGGCAAGGGATACGTTGGCATTTCAGGTGGAAGGAGGAAAGAGGAGCCCGCGCTCTCTCCCTCGGCACATGCTTGTTTGGGAGCTGGTGGGGCCAGACTCTGTGCTCCTGCAGAGAGGAAGCAGAGTGTGGAGCTGGGCAGAGAGGCCAGATACACAAAAATGCATTTTTTGTGTGCTTTTGAGGCAATGTGTTTAAAACCCTTGGTTGCGTGCAAGCTGCAGCTCAAATCCACCAGCCGTCCGAGTGCAGGGCTGGCGGTGACTTCCATGCGGATTACAGCCTTGGACACTCAGTGGCTAGGTCTACCACATGGCAAGGTCTGGCACAGTCTCTGCAGCAGTGGGTGTTCTCCGTGAAGCCTTACATAAACTGAGTGTACACATCCAAACCCTGAGGTGCGCGAGGCTGAGAACATACCCGGCAGGCAGCTCAGACCAGGCTGCTCAGAGCACCAGACTGGGGAGCATGGCAGGAGGAGTGGGCTCCATTCGGAAGGCCCTGATGCCAGCCCAGAGTGTGGGCTGGAGGGTGAAAGCAAGAGAGGACTCCCAGCTGCTGTGTGGCACAGGTGTCTCCATTCCTTTGGTTAAATCTTTGCCATGCTTAACCTTCTTTCTGGGTCAAGGATCCTGGACGCCAGTATCTCTTTTCCCTGCCCTCCTTAAAACCCCTCTTTGGAGGCTGTAAGTACCATCAGGATTCCTTGCTGGGTAGCAGCTGGGTAGGTGATCAATCGCTCTATCAGTTCCATGTCTTTCTGAATAGCACCATGCCCTTTGTGATGTTTGCAATACGATTCTTGGATCAACTGTCCCTTCTTTCCTCTGCACTCTGGTTTACCTTCCCACCCCACCCTACTTAGCGCTCAACACACCTGTAAACATCCTTCTCGTCAGGCAAGGTACTTTTGAGCCTATTCAGAGCAATGACTTGGCTATATAAACTACCTACCTGTATGCCATATGCGATGAAACCCATGAATAATTATAGAATGTGGGTCGATTTAGCTTTTCTTAATCGACCAATTTCTTAAATGTAGGTGGCTAAATCCCAGGCACACCTAACAATGTGTTAATGTTGTAATGGGTTTAATTAAAATCAATCAACCTTATCCAATGGTTGCCATAGGACATAAAAGGAAACATTTGAAAAAAATCAAGACAATCCGCAAAAGGCAATGTCCTGATTAAATATATGACCATAGATTTTAAAATGTTCTTTAAGTTTCTTTAATCAAAAATAGAACTTGACCTACATTATTTCCCGAGCCATAAGTAAGAGTATTTACTGGCCTAATCACATGTTTCTTTGCCTGTTGACCCAGAGGCAGGAGGAGCCCACGGTGGCCAGGAGACATTCTCAATTTGCAGTTCATTGGAAGTAATGCTATATCTCCAGATGGGCGACACATGAGTAATTACTATTTGTGTGTATGCACAAAACATTTTTGTTTTGTTCACTTACAAATTATGAACTGAAAATGAGGTTAGTGCATTTTCATTGTGCATGTGTCAGTTGTATCATATTAGGCATAAATATGTTTTACTATTGTTTTTGTTTGGAGATTGTCTACGGTTAAAGAGTGGTGTGCAGATATCAAGTGGACAATAGTAGATTGTAATTGTTAGCATTTATGTCAAATCAATAGGCCTGGGTGAAGGTAGGGGTGGAGCCTGACCCGTTAATCAGGTTGTAGTCTGATGACCCTTCCTTGGGGGGGTGGCCTTTTGTAAGAGTGAGACTGAGTGGAACTGAGCTCTTCTTTGCCCCTCCACCTTCTGCTGACTCTAGATCCTGGGCTTAGTGTGTCAACCTCTCCAAATCCCAGAAGCCATCAGCCTGTGACCCTCCAGCTTTGTCTTCCTGCTTCCCACTCCTGCAGCTTCGAGAATCAGGGGAAACTTCCAGCTCACATCTGACCCAGGCACGTGAACACTACGAGACTTATCTACTTCTACAATTGTGGGGGCCACTTCTTGGTATAAATCTTTTTTTATATATACCTACACATATAAGCATCTCTGATTTTGCCCCTGTAGAGGAGCCTACCTAACATATCCTTCTCCTTCCACCTCCATTCTCCCCTCTTCTCCTTTCCCACTAGTGCAGGCAGAGGCCTCCTTCTCCTCCTAATGGCAGGCACCACAGCCCACAAGGCAGCCCACTCCTGACTGGTCAGTGAGAGTAGGTACGTGGTGGGGGAGGGGGCTGATGAATTCCTGAATCCAAACTGGTTACCAGTGACACCAATCCTATAGATATCATATCCTGGGGCCCCTACTCACTAACCCCAGTACACTTCCTGGGTGTCAACCCTCAGACAGTGTCAGGGGGTGTGATAACTCCCCATCAAAGAATGCCACTTAGAAGCGGAGAGCTGCTAATTAGTAACTTTCATTCAAGCATGAGCATTCTACTGCTGATGTAATTCCCATAATCCTAGCCAACAGAATCCCTCCTAAAATAATGAAGCATCTTTACTTTCTGAAGTTGAATCTAAAATGTGCCCTTGTGGGAAATAGTTACCTCTCCTGTCCCATTCTCAGTCAACAGCCAACAGCGCTGGGAATCCTCTCTGAGGGAAACAATGGAGAATTATGTTGCTATCTGTCTCTGCTAGATTTAAATGCTTCTGTCACTGTTAGCTGTAGGCATTTGGCAGCAATACTGTTGATACTCAGGATGGAGAGATGTGATTAAAATGAAGAGACTGAGAGCTGGAACTTGATGTGATTCAAGATCACATGTTGCCTCCATCAAAACAACAACATACACACACACTCACAGTAGCCATTGAGTCGTTTCTGATTGTGAGGGCAGCATGTCAGAGGAAAGCAGGCCCCCAAGAGGTTTCGTAGGCATGACCTTACAGATAGCACTTCTGTGTTCCAAGGTATCTATGGGTAGGTGGAACAGTCAACTTTCCAGTTAGTATTACTCTGTGACGTTGTGCTTCACTGTTTTTCCCTTTATTCTTTATTCAACCTTTCATCCCTCCTTCCCATTGCTGACCACCCTACCCCCAACACACACACACACACACACACACACACATCTCATCTCATCACATCTCATCTCATCTCTTAACCAGATCAATGATCTCTGGAGTTCAGCTGGGTGGAGTCTTGATCTCCCCGCCAAAGACATCACATACTACATAGCACCCATCCACCTCAGGGAAAAGAGGGGGGTAGAGAGTCCCTGGAATAGAAGAACCTCACTTTCTGAACAAAATTCATAAGGACAAAACCCATGAAAGTCAATGTTCCCTCACAGCTCTCTCTCTCCAAAGCCTTGTGTATTTCAATCATTTATCATCTGATCCTACATACAAAACACAGTAACTTTGGATTACTCAAATATATTTCACGTTTTCTGCACAATTTATTTGAGTATAAATTATTCACTAGATGAAAAATGTACACAAAACCTCTATGTGATTTTCCTCTCGAGTAACTCACTCTCCCTAAGGATATGCACAATGGGATTTGTGTTTGGGCAACTTGTTAAAAATAAGTCCTCAGCTTTAAAAATGAATCACATGCGACTCGGTTATTAAAAAAAAATAAATTAATAAATAAAGTCCACAGGGAGTGGAGGGAGGGAATATGGCTTCAGGGGGAAAAGAACAAACAATGTATTTTTATTAGCTGGGGAAAGAAAGACAGTGTATGTCTAGGCAAGGAGACTCCAGTTTTCTATGACAGTGCTCCCCTCTCATGAGCAGATACTTTACTGTATCTGCCTGTGGAGGGCCCGGAGAACCGTCTCTGCACGCTGTGTCCCCACCCTGCCTCACCCCCACCCCCACCACCGAATTTCATGCCCCATTGGGAAATGGATAGTCCACTGTCCTAGTTTATGTTCATGAGACTTAACCAGAAACTATCCCCAGACTCCCACATGCGTAAATTTTGTTGCATGGGATGAGGTGGGGTTGAAAACTAGATTGGCAATCCTCCACCCACCTGCCACCCACCACCCCCTGCCCCCCTCCCGCCACCGTGAAGCATTTAAAACTAAACCATTGCTTACTTCTTGGGAACAGTGGGGTTTAAAAAAAAAAAGACTACAAAAAAACGCTATCTGGCTGCTAAGTCAAATCCAATCATTAGCAGGCTTTAGAGATGAAGGGGGTGAGGGTGGGGGTGGGGTGCTGCCTCTTGGTTACTTGGTACAGATTACTTTTCCTTTGGGAAGCAGGAAGCTGGTGAGGGATGAGAACAAACTTCCTCTGTATGACTTTAAGTAGGACTCTAGGCAGAATCATCTCAGGAGTCAAAAGCAATACATGGGCCTAGGTTGCCCAAGTGCTTGGGGTGGGGTGGGGAGTGGGGATAGGCGGCAGAGGGTGCTAACCTTCAGTTGCAAATAAATTATAAAGCAGGCTGCCGGGTACTCCTGGAGACTCTCTAGAAAGATGACAATTAGTGACTTTCTCTCTGGTCTACTAACCTCATCTTTGTCAGCAAACAAACAGGTGAAGATGGTGCTGTCATGCTCTGCAATCCCGGGGGAGGAGGGGGGGATGGAGGGGGTGGGGCGGTGGGGGTGTTACAGTACGTGTGTCATTGCTCGGAAGTCACCCTATCCAGAACCGTCCAGCTGGTGGCCGTGGACTGGCTCGAGTCCAGCGCATAGAGACCTCGTGTGCTTTGAGCGGAACTGCGCACCGTTTGTGTTTCAGAAATTGGTCACCAGGCCTTTAGGCTCAACTCCTGGGCTTGAAGTTCAAGGTATTGGCTGCCCCACCCATGGGCTCTGTCCGGAGCCATCCAACCCAGACATGCTTGACCTTGCTACAGTCACTAGTCTGAACTCTGTTACTGTTTGTTGCCTGAGCTTAGTAGTCTATTATCTTTATAACAATAAACAGCCCTGCCCTTTGAAGCCTGACCTTCAGAAATAATTGTTGGGAGCCGTAGCCGTTACCCTGCCCCCTAGGCATGAGAGCTTGACCTTTGCTCAAGCACGGATGTCTGCCTAAGATTAGCTGACCGTCAGAGAATTGACTCGCCACCATCAGAGAATTGACACACCACCAATTGTTCCAGCACCAGATGACCCAACTGCAAGATGAACTGCATCAAAGTTACCTTTGCTAACTCCGCCCTCCCTGTTCCTTCCTTATTTGCCCTCTGCTTTAAAAAAGACTTACAGAAAAATAAAAAATCAGACCTTGACAAGATTCTGCTTGCTCTCGCTCCTTTTCTCCGCCCGTTTCTCTTTCAGGCTGGATCCTCCTCGCCCCCACGAATAACTGAGTCCCGCGGGACGGGACAGGGCTCTATCAGAAGGTGGAGTCCAACTCCTCTCCCTTTCCATGTTGAACTGGCTTTTGGATCTCATCTCTAATCAAGAAAAAGGTAGAAGAGATGACTATGTGCTTTTAAAGCTAGCTCAAAAAGGAGCTGTGACTGCTGCCAGCCTCTTTCCTGGGGCATGCTCCTGTGGAGCGCAGCAAAGCCCTGTGTGCAGAGGCCACATCGAGAGATCACAGAGCGAGACAAAGAGACGCCTGGAGAGACCGAGCAGTTTCAGCCACACATTCAATTCTTCCTGGCCAAGTGTCGGATGTGTACATGAAGACGTCAACCCCAGCAAAATTCGACTGCAATCTCACCTGAGATCTTGAACTAGAACTGTCACGTTGAGCCCACCCAGAATGTTGGATCCACAGAAGCTGTGACAGATGGGCATTTAAAACTTCATAAATGTTGTATTTTTCAGCCACCGCATTTGGAGGTGAATTCTCTTACCACAATAGAAGAATGGAATGCTTCTGCGACCTTTTGGTCTCATTGAGAACCTTACTGCTAGGTATTAAAAAGGCTGGGCTGCTAGCTGCAAGGGCAGCAGTTAGAAACCACCAGGTGCCAGCAAAAATGGTGAAGAAAGCTGATGGTGCCTGTCTATCAAAAGATATAGCGGCTGGGGTCTTACAGGTTTGAAGGTAAACAGCAGCTATCAAGCTCAGAAGCAACAAAACCCACATGGAGGAAGCACACCAGCCTGTGTGACCATGAGGTGTCACAGAGATCAGGTATCAGGCATCCCTTCCTGATATGATTGCTGACCACAAGTGTGTGCATAAGCAAATGTGCTGAAGAAAGCTGATGGTCCCTGACTATCAAAAGATAGAGCATCTGGGGTCTTAAAAGCTTGAAGGTAAACAAGCAGCCATGTAGCTCAGAAGCAACAAATCCCACATGGAAGAAGCACAGCAGGCTGTGTGACCACCAGGAGTCAGAGGAATCCAGGATTAGGCAGCAAAGAACTAAAAATTATATCATTATAAATGAGGGGTAGTACAGATTGGGGACCCAAAGGCCATCTGTAGGTGAAGTGACATCCCCTTACAGAAGGGTCACAGGGAGAAGACTAGCCAGAGAGGGTACAATGTAGCAACAATGAAATATGTAACTTTCCTCTAGTTCTTAAATGCTTCCTCCCCCCCACTATCATGATTCCAATTCTACTTTACAAATCTGGTTAGACCAGAGGATGTATGAGGGTACAGATAGGAACTGGAAACATGAGGAATCCAGGACAAATGAACCCTTTGGACCAGTGGTGAGAGTGGTGATACCAGAAGAGTAGAGGGAAAGTGGGGGGAAAAGGGAGAACCCTTTACAAGGAAACACATAAAACCTCCTCCCTGGGGGTATAGACAACAGGGAAGTGAGTAAAAGAAGACATCAGACAGTGTACAATATGACAAAATAATAATAATTTTAAAATTATCAAGGGTGTATGAGGAAGGGGGGAGCAGGAAGGGAGGGGAAATATGAGGAGCTAATACCAAGGGCTTAAGTAGAAAGCAAATGTTTTGAGATGATGATGGCAACAAATGTACAAATGTGCTTTGCATACAATGGATGTATATATGGATTGTGATAAGAGTTCTATGAGCCCCCAACAAAGTTATTTTTAAAAAGTTAAACCAATTTAAAAAATTAAAAAAAGAAACCACCAGTCACTTTATGGGAGAAAGAGAAGCTGTTCTTCTCCTGTAAAGAGTTCCAGTCTTAGAAACCCACAGGGCAGTTCTTCCCTGTCTAGTAGGGTATGCCAAGGTACACGTGGCCTTCCAGTAAAAACACGAACGAACATATGATGGGTATAGGTCAGGAGAGTTTTTCAGAGGCTGCCAATGAGAAATTAAAAGCCAGTAAGGAAAATGTATTGGAAGCTGAAGGAAAGGAGATTCGTGTAGGTTAGGAGCAATTCGAAAAGCAGATTCATCTATTGTAAGAAGGACAGTAGAAACTATGGCTAGAAGGTTCACACTCAAGTAAGGAGACTTCCAGGCAGAAGACTGAAGGTGCTCCCTGGTTTTTAGCTGTCTGCAGGAACACCCAAATCCCGGGAAGGAGTTCTGCGGTGAGATGCCCTCACCTAAAAACCAGACTCCCTGCCAGCAAGTCATAGCCCCAGCTCGAACTGGGCCAGCGGGTTTTTGAGACACATTCTCTACAGGAGCAGAAACCCCTCCCCTCGCAGGCGCTGTGAACACTCGGTTGGAAGCATGGGTCCACATTTCTAGACTTCCTCCAGTCTGTTCTTGCTTTCACTTGTTCAGAGCTTTTTACTCCTCCTCCCTACTTTTCAGGATGGACTTGTTGACATGTCTTGACTTCACTTGACACCATTCTCCAAGGTGAGTCCTGAATCCCTTGGCTTTGTGAAACTGTGCTGGCCGCCTTCTCTAGTTCACCCTGGGATTTCTCCCCAGTGCTGTCCTGAGAGCCGCACTCCAGAATGCTTGTGTCTAGCAGGGCATAAAGTCTTCTTGTTCTATTCCCAGCTCTTCACTGTACCATGCGAAGCCTCACAGACGTGTGACAACCACACGTCCAAACCCCATTTCCATGCCAAGCAAACCCTTGTCCTTGTACTTGTCCAGCCTAGGAGTATGTACATGGCAGGAAACATGACCTGCCTTCAGGAGGACTTCACAGAAGAGCTCATTCAACTCCGGGAGGGCTCATGCCCTTGCCCTTTTGATTCTTGACAGCCTGGGGATGAGCAGGACGGAGAGAGCAGACCCAGGGCACTATGTCACCCCACCTGGGCTCCTTAGAAAACAAGAAAAGGACTGGGATTTTATTCCCTGTCCCACCTACCCCTATGTCCTGCCCAAGAAGATATGGAAAATAACTTGTTAGTTGACCCACATCACACTTTTCTTCTTTAAATCTTTTTTTGGGGGGGTTTATCTAACTCTTATCATGATCAATATATACATCATTTGTATACAGTGCACATTTGTTGCCACCATCATTCTTGAAACATCCTCCTCCCATTTAGTCCCCTGGTATCAGCTCCCCATATAAGGAAAGAGATCTATGTGTTATAGGATTTGTATTAAGACAGTAGATAGGCATTGGACCTTCACTCAAGTACTTCCTCAATGCAAGCACACTTTGTTCTATTAAATTAGCATTCCATGATGCTCACCTTCCTGACACGATCACTGAACACTTGGTACTTTTCTATGGGTTCAAACTGAACTTCCCTTCTGATCTCTCAGATTTGTGTTGGGCATAACTGAAGAGGGGACATGAGCTTGAATAAGGGACCTTAGGGAACTCAGTGTCCTGGGGAGGAATCAAGAAGTGCTGTGGGGACTCCGGAAAGAGACGGCACTCAGAGGGAGGAGGGCAGAATTTAGGGACATTCCTTATTTGAGAGGTTAAGGGATACTTTGAGTTATTTCACCTAGTCTGGCAGAGAAAGTTTGGAAAGTTTGATGCCTCTACCATGAAATTCTGGACTTGGGTCTGACTTTATGTGCAGAGGACTGCATGCTGTTTCCCATCTGTGTGTGTGTATGGACTCTTCCATTTGTCAGGAAAGCTTGCCCATGGTACTTGGAACACTTCTGTATGCCCCTGGACATCTCAAAGGATGTCTCCACCTGGGGAGGGTACTTGATATACCCTTCAACCCAACTCCCATCTCTTACTTTTGAGCACAAGCAAATACTACCTTCTTTCATCTTCCCTCTGTGACTCTTCCAGGAACTCCCGGTGGCAGAGCGATTCCTTGATGTGCTGCCAGTCTCAAGGTCAGCAGTTAGACACCACCATCAAGTTCTGTGGGAGAAAGGGGTGTGTGTGTGTCCACTCTCCTGTAACAAAGAGTTACGGTCTCAGAGGCAAGGAGACCTGCGCTGCAGAGATTGCTTCCGGGACCTCCCAAGGAAGCCATTTCCTTGATCTCCCATTCAGAGTGAATCTCACACTTCGGGAGTCTGGCACCCCGAGGTCTCCTGGCACTGCTTACTCCTCACTGATCCTTTCTAGGAGGGACCCCAATGGTGCTGTCCTGCCAACTTGCCAGGTTCAAACCACCAGACACTTTATGGGAAAAAGATGAGGGTATCTGTCCCAGGATGGATTTTTCTGCCTCGGGAAACTCCAGATGGAACTCAGCGGCAGTGGGATCCTTCTCATTGGAGTTCCTGGGTGGTCCTGGGGTGAAGCTTGAAGCTTTCATAGCGACTTGGAAAGTTGGTTGTCTGTACCACCCAGAGGTCTCTCAGAAAACATGGATAATGACCTCCTTCCAACCACACCAGCCATTGAAAAGGAATGGAGCACAGCCTGCCGCAATTCCATTTCGGTCTGTTAAAATGGCCACCTGTTTCAGAAGCTCAGCTGAGATGATGCCCCCGCCAGGAGGCCTTTCCGACAGAAGGATCTCTCTCTCTCTCTCTCTCTCTCTCTCTCGTCTCCATGTAGTATGCCTCATACCTCCTCTTACTTCATTCACTTACCCCAAAGTAACAGTGATTAAAATTCTACAGCGTATCAAGTTCTGACCTAGGAGATGCAATAATGACACAGGCCGAGCGCTGAAAAGGCAGATGGACAGATGGGTAAGTATAATAAAATGGAAAGGTACAATGGTCGAGACACTCAGTGTTCTCCACGGTACTTACCACCACTGGCAAATTAAGCTGCCAGAAATGCAGAAAATACAAACCTCCTGCCGGACAGTTGATTCAGACTCCATAGCAAACCGATAGGCTAAGCGAACTGGTCTGGAAGGTTTTCAAGATGGAGTATTTCCAGGAGCTCCTGGTCCTTCTCACCTGGGGCTGCAGGTGGGTCTCATTGATGACCTACAGAGTAGCAGCCCGATGCAGAACCCACTTGGCTCCCTGGGACCCTCCACTGTGTCTTCAAGGCACTCTTTCTCCTGTGGAGCGACTGGTGGGTTTGATCCCTTGACCTTTTGGTTAGCAGAACAGCACTCACCCACTGCACCCTAGAGCACATCATAGGCACTCAATGACTAGGTGTTGCAACAATGGAAGTAGGATAAATCTGAAAGCAATTTACATGCTGCGGTGAGTCAAATAGTGGTCCCAAAGGTGTGCATGCTCTAGTCTCCAGAATGTGTGAATAGATTAGGTTGGATGGCAACAAAGAATTCAGGTATGACATGGAATGAAGGTAGCTTGTCAGATGATTTTGAGATGGGGAGATGATCCTGAAGTCTATGTGTGGGTCCAATATAACCCCTGGGTTCAGAGAGGTGGAGGAGGGAGGCAGCAAGGGGAGACGGAGAAAGCTGAGTAAAGACATGTCTGACTGGTTGACTTGGAAGATGCAGGAATGGAGCTAAGAGCCAAGGGCTACTGAGAGTCTCCACAGACCAGAGGGAGAGAGATGGGGCTGGAAAGGAAGGGTCGGAGTACAAGGATATGCTGGGAAACTGGCACTCAAAATTGAAGAAAGAAAGGGGGGGGGAGAAAGAAAGAGAAAGAACTAAAGAAAAAGAAGGAAGGAAAGGTTGATTTATAATATCTGTCAATCCTGTGCTGTAAATGTTTCCAGCAGATTTCAAACGGTCAGTGGCTACAGACCTGGCTTGCAAAATTCCTAGATATTTAACTATTAGTTCTTATGAGTTCTTACCAGATGTTCTGGCAAACAAACAAACAAACAAACCTATCCTCTCCTCAGAATGTTACTTTCTTATATTAAGATGAGCACTGCTTCTATGAGGCTCAAAGTGCCCACCCAAAGTCCCTTAACGCCCAGGAAAGAGGGGACCCGTGTCTTGGTTCTTATGCTTAAAGGGCCCGAGTCTGGGTGGCCTCCCCGATGTTGTGCTCTTCAGGAATCTCTCTCCCGCCCTGCTCCTCTGCACTCAAGGTGTGGAGATTCTCAAGGAAATGTCTTTTCTGGTGGGTATGCCCCTGATTCCTGAGAACGGATCTAGGAGAAGCTCTTTGCTGAGAGAGATACCAGGCTGTGGCGCTGGGGGCCGGGAGTCGCACACACATGTGGCCCTCATGTCAACAGAAGGAGCTGGGGCTTGAAAGTGAAAAGAGTGGGGTTGGTCTGGGGTGGAGCCCCCGCACTTTCTGCAATGTTTTGCTTTGGCAAAGAACTCGGAGGCTTCCAGAAATGCTGGAAGCAAATCTGTCATTAGGACAGATACTACTGTGGAGGCAAGAGAATAGAACATATTTAGCATCACTAGTTGGAGTCATACATTTGGACATTCAGTCAAACAGTAGGTAGGTCTCGAGTGTTACCCTTGCTACACTAGGCCCTGCCTATAGACCTGGTCTGTCCTGGTACCAATTGCCACTGAGTAGGAGTGGCCTCAGGACAGAGCGATGCCATCTGGGTCGGACTAGCGCCGGGTTCCATGCGTTTCAGTGGATAGTTGTTCTGAAGTGCAATGTTGGGCCTTTCTTCTGAGGGCTCCCTGGGTGGCCTTGACCTAAGAACTTTTCATTTAGCCACCACATGCCTCTTGCCACATGCCTTGGCATGTGAATTGACTCTGAGCCATTCTCTGTGATACAATCACACGCCCCTTGGAGTTTTCTAGGTTATAACCTGGGATAGGTCAAATCTTTTCTTCCATGGACCCACGGGGTGGATTTGAACTGCCAACCTTTTAGTTAGCATTCAAAGGATGAAAAGCATTGGACCAGGACCAGAGCTCTAGCCAGGGTCAGCAAATTACAGCTCTTGGGCAAAATCCTCTCTGTTGTGTGTTTAAAGCCATCTGTGTGTAAAGAACGGGTGTGAGGTTAAAAAACTGTCTTAAATCACAACAGTATATTGTAGCATGTGAAAATTAACAAAGCGTTCACATTTCTGCACACATAGACTATTTCGTTGGCACACACACTCATTGATGGATTGTGTATGTCTGTCTACTTTTAAATTATAATGGCACAGTAAGTTGTGACAGAGACTACATGATCAGGAAGGCCAAAGCCCTGACTGACTGCCCTCAACTGAAAACATGTACCAGTTTTCATCATGGAGCAGGAGACGTCAGGGAGAATGGAAACATATAGTGTTCTTACCCTGAACTACGGTACCTGTGGAGTTTTCCAAACAGACGGTCACCACTTTTTGAATCAACTTGTCTGGGGTCCTCTGCACAGTGAGTGTCATGAGAATCAGCTCCGAAAGCCCCTGGACCAGTGCACCACACTGCATTTCCCAGGGCCAAGCAGACTGGTGACGGCCTTCCCCAATGAGCTCAGTGGCTGTCAGCATGCCTTTGAGGAAGTGAGGTAGCGAAACTGAGTTGGAAGAGTCTTGGAGCCTGGCTTAGAAAGCTGAGTTTCCTTCCAACCCCTCCAAACCCTTGAACAACTGGTTCAAACACGCGTCTCCGGACTTCCCCAGCATTGTCTGTAGCCGTCAGGCCGTCACACCTAGGGCTGAGCAGCATCTACTTTCATAGGGACCCCTGCTGGGTCCCCTCTCAGGATAGGCTCCAACAGGGAACCCTTACCCCATCTTAGCAGCGTGCCCTCCATAATTATTGGTGGTCTCGCCGGGAAGGAGAAGAAAGACAACTCTATCAGAATCCCATTCTCCACTAGCACAGCCAGCCCGGTGGGCAGAGGAGGGCTCCGGGCTGCCAGGCTGCACTCAGCTATTATTGTGCAGGGCTCGCTCTCAGCAGGGCTCACTGCAGACAATAGACAGCACCACAAGCACGGGGGATGAACAGTAAATACGAGGCCCTGGATTTTTTTTTTTTAATCTTGTCAGTTTTCCCCTGATTTGTGTCCTTTATCCTAGCCCCCTCTGCTGTAGAAGCCTCTCAAAACTAATGCCCATACCACCACCACCCACTGGTAGCAGCAGGCTGCTGTGCCCCGGGCTGGGGTGGGGGTGGTGGGGTGGGGGTGTTATTGCGGGCGTCGTACAATGCCCGCCATTCTTCAGCAGCTGTGCGTGTGAACCCAGGGGCACGGGGTTGCTCAGACACCGCCCTCTCTGATTCCTCCTTGCTCGGGAGGCCAGTGGCCACGATGGGAGTGCGGCCCCCCGGATGGTGACGGCGGGGGGCTCCGGGGCCCTCCTCCTCTCCTCTCGCCTACGTGCAGGGTCTGCACCGTGCTGGCAGGGCCAGGAGACAACGTGGGGCCATTGCAGAACTCCGAGGATGGGCTTATCGCTACTGCACCGTGAAACGAAGTCAGCAGCTCTCTCTCTCTTGGGCCTCTTATATATCCCAAGTCTCACTCCTGAGTTCTTCTTTCCTTTATGAATAATTTGGGATCGAACCGCTATGATCTCAATGTAGGAACTTGTGAAGCCGTTCAGAAGCAGGGCGGTAGCGGCGTTCTAGAAAGTCCTCGGAGAAGCAGGTTATTCTTGTCACACCTCTGTCACTCTCATAATTGCCAGTGTAGTCCGTGGCCCCCCTGAACCAAAACCTTTGCACATTCTATCATAGCCCACGATGACAGAGTCTGCTTGTCCGCCTTCTCCTGCCCAGAACCCACTCCGCCTGCACCTCGGAACCCGGGAGGAACTTGTCTGGCCCCCTTCCCCTCTCCCCATCGCCCCTGCCCCCTCACTACGCTCCCCGCCCCTCACACACACACCTCTCCCTGACCACGTCCTGCTTTGGGAGAAGCCACGGCTGTTCAGGGCTGGCCACGGGCTGAGCAGAGGTTGGCTTCGAGAATGCGACCTCGGGCAGGGCTGATCACACAGTAAGTCACAGCGGCAACGAGAGGAACTGGGCAAGAGACACCCGAAGTGGGTTCCTCCGGGGGAAAGCGACGCACCCGGATGCATTGGGTGATGCTTCCCTGGAGACGGTGTATATGGACAGGAGTGGGGGAAGGGTGGGCTGGGGTGGTGGGGAGAGGGCTTCTGAGGTTTCGTAAAATGGACTCCCTTTACATTGACCTCGAGACTTTCGGTGTTAGGGTTTCGTGGTAAAGATTTAAAGCAATCAAATACCGTATCTCCCCAGTGGTGGTGTTGGGCAACTTACAAACCGCATGCAGAACTTGTCAGGAAGGTCACTGACCCCCCAAGAGGTCGAGAGCTGCGGGCTGGCCTTTCAAGCCGGGCACTGTCTGTCCCCGCACGCTCGGGAGTCCAGTGTGCGCCCCACTGGGGGTGATGCGGGCCGCAGGAACGCTAACGGTCGGCCGTTGCCCCTGACATTTACCTTCAATGGAGCGGAACCAACTCACCCTATCTGAGAATACGTTCGAAAGCAGAGACGAAGCCCAGAAATGATGGGCCAAGGTGCCAGCAACTACCACCACCTTAGCTTCAGGCAGAGAGGCGGCGGGCGGCCGCGAGGAGCCAGGGGGATGGTGAGGGTCGGTGGCTCACAGATTCGCTTTGCGCAGCCTCCACTCCGTTACCTCCTTTTCATATTGTAAATAACACGAAGGGGAGGTATCGGCAGACTCCTGGAATAGGATGGCAAACCCCCCATCTTCCCACATCCAAGAGCATTGGGCGCTTGCCCTCTCATGTCACCTTTTAAGAAATGGTTGTGTCTGAGTTTGCCAAGAGACACTTCTTACAGGACACCCACCGAGAAGATGTATGGAGATTCGGCTACACTTTATTCCATATCATGTTACAAGAAAACAACAGTGACAGTTGACAAACCATTACGTCTTTCGTAATACAGATTACAATTGGTAACAAATATGCAACATGTATTATTCCATTGTCCTTACTATGTGTCATCTTTGAAGTATAATCGTTTTCGGAATGATGCTAGCACATCTCTTAGGCACCAAACTGCTTTTCGAAAGTACACATTTCAGTGCATCATCATACAAAAAAAAAAAAAAAAAAGAGAAAGAAAATTAAAACCCACTTCCACTAGAGAATGTAGATCTTGTATGTGACTTTAGAATGTGTTGTGTGGTGGGGGAGGGCGGTGGAAAAGGGAGATTGCTTATTTTAAAAATGTGCATGTGCATGACAAAATTGGGGAAACACAGTTTCTTCAGTCTACAAGCCAGTAAGGGAGATAGAAGTTCTGTAGGATGATGCAGCTTATTCCTATGTATAGAGGGTAGGCAATATTCTACCCCAGTATGTACAGCCTACACATCTTCTTATATAACAAAGATTACAAAACCAATATTATTCACAGATGAGCATCTTAGATAGAAGCATAAACTAAGGTATTGATTAAATCGACTGCCATATACACATGGTGGAAAGGGTACCATGAGAACTTGCTTTTTCTGCAAGCCTGGAGGGTCCCCGGGAAACTTTTCTAACTACTCTTGGGAGGTAGAAAAAGTTTCTCATCCTTGGGTCACTGGTCAGTCAGTCACCCCTGTCTTACACCTTTTTTTTTTTTTTTTTGCTGAGCATTGCAAAGAGGTCCACCCCACCCCACCCCCACATGTCCTATGTATCTTGTATTTTTAAGCCAAACTGTTTAAGAAAATGGAGATGGAGCCCCAAATCTCCTTCCAGAATACTGTATGTGCAATGATATAATCACCATGTTAATGTGTTCTTACTATCCCAGCTGCTTGAATTCAAGCTTTTCCTTCATATAAAAATAATCTTCCTAAACATTCCAGTGCTTTCTCAATAGAATAATAAATCTGCTAATGAACAGTCTGTAATGATTTTGATGGCTGATCTAAACAGGAACACCTCAGAGAAGTCAGGTGAAAGAAGGGATAAGAGAGGAGACGGGGAGGGAGAGAGAGCGAGCGAGCGAGCAAGAGAGAGAGAGAGCGAGAGAGAGAGAGAGCGAGAGAGCGAGAGAGAGAGAGAGAGAGAGAGAGAGAGAGAATGATTGCAAATAGAAGCCAAGAGGACAGGGACTCAGAGGGAACTTAGAATTCTTGTGCCCATGGCACATATGGGGGATGGGAAAACTCAGTGCACCGTTCTGAAATGCAGCTCTCGGCAAGACATCAGATTTCTCTCCTTTGAGTAATATGACTCAACCAACCAGTCACCTTTCCTAGGAGAAAATGTCTATGACAAGGATATATCTATCTCTGAGTGGTCCTAAGAATCCTAATGAAGTCTTCCAACATTAAGTATTTCCAATTAGAGAGATTATTTGCACTGCAAGATTTAATCATCAATGACTCTTGATTTCAACCTAGGGGCATTTAAAGGTTGTTATGCCATGCCTTCAAATGAATGGTTCGCAAGTCAGGGAAAAGCAGTGTTTAATAGCATGTCAGGTTGTCTTCTGTTTACTTTTAAAAAATTTTATAAGGTAATTTAAATTCATTTAAAATCTCAACACCTTTGAAGACTTCCAGTGGGCTGGAATGTATGAAAGTGGGGTGGAAAAGGTTTCTAGGTAGGAAAAAAGTACACATTCTAGCCCTGGGTAACTTCTCCCTTTCAAAGCAAGCCGTAAAGAATCCATCACTTAGCAGTTACCAGAAGCGTGCAATGAATGTGACGTGTGCACAGGTAGCAGTGTGAGCTTCAGATATAGCTCCCCCCTCCCCAAACCCCTGGGAAAGCTTCTGATGTTTCGGAATCCTGGGGTCCCCGTTCCTAGCTGCATTGGCTACAACCAGCAAGGCTGCTCTTCCCTCACTCGACACTCAGACAAACGACTTACCCAACTGGCTCATAATTCCTAGTTTTGAACTTAGAGTGTGTGACATCTGTCAAGGTCTCCTTAAGTCTGACAAATAGAAAAACATGTAAAATAATGTGCAGATAGCTCTTTCTATGGGAACCTGTAACCGGGGGAGCTGATTTCAGGCGTTAGATGGAACTTCCTACATGCCCCGTTGGCCTCAGCTACTTGGGATTCAGCAGTGAGGTCACCCCACTGGGGGAGGTTGGACTCTGGGTGCCTTTGCCTCTGGAGCATGGTGCCTGCCTGCTCTGCTCAGGCTTCCCTCACTGTCACACACAGGCCTCTACACCTGACACCAATGGAAGCTGGGCCTTTCTCCAACTGTAAAGCAAGACACCTACCTTGTGTCAGAAACCTCGGAACAGTCATTCCGAGGGCTCCCAAACAGTCAGGGATGTCTTAAAGGAATTTCATCCAAGGTGCTTTGCTGTAAATGAGCCCTCTGGCAACTCCATGTCTGTCTCTGTGATCTGCTTTTTGACATGTTTCCGGGGTTAGCCAGCAAATACTATTCTTTTGCACCCAAGTTCCTGTTCCTCCCTCTTTCCTCCATTTACAAAAGCCTTACAATGTGTAAAACACAGTGAAGGGGAAAACAGGATGCCAAGAAGACCCAGGAAACATATAAAAAAAGAAGTCAACTCAATCTTCAGAGGTTGAACACTAAGCAATATATCCCTGTCTGTCTTCTTCATGTTTGAGTTTTTGTTTTCCCCATCTTGACTTCCAACCTACTCTGAAAACAGTCATCATGCTGTGTGGCTTGAAAATGCTAAGCAGGTTTTGATAAAGCCTATGCAAATGTACAGTTATGTCCAAGAAAAAAGAAAACACACGTATGCAAACGTTCTCAAAAGGTACATTAGGTGGGGACCCCACAGCTGGGGCCCAAGCTGTCAAGTCGGTCAGAGAAATGGCTCTGTGCTAGCTAAATATTTCCTTCCTAGTGGGTGCCCAACAAACGTGCAGCGCGCTCAAAGCAAACACACATTGTTTGATGCCACGGCATGGCTTTCATGTAGAGACACTGCAATGGAGGAAGAGCGGACACCCAATGTGTTGTCTTAATGTGTTTAAGACATGGCTGGTGAAAGCATGAAACCTTCACAGAGATGCTGCGCTGCGGAGGGAAATCAAACAAAACCCAACACGAAAGACAGAGCAGAATCCATGCCATGTATCAGTCAGCAAAGCTTCATCTTCACATAGTTCTTGGAAATCACAAGGTATCCAAAGGCGTGCAAGGTTTTAAATAAATGGCGGAGAAAACAAGGTCTTGCCAGCTTCAATTTTCTTGTAAGATAAATCCACCACTGGAGGGGAAGGAAACAGATCCACGGGTCCCTTCATGCTATTGGCCGCTCATTCATGTTTCTCTTTTTATGTTGATTTGTCTTCCCAGAACGATGACAACTTCATCCTGGAGGGAGGGAAAAGGAGAATGATTACATTAAAAAAAAAAAACAACCCAAACATGACAGCATTCATTTTTCCTAAATTATGTTTAAGACATAAATACACTGGTCCAGCCCAATTAAGCCCAACCAGCTTCTTCACAGCCACCCAACACAGGCATGAGCGCATGAGGGGGCAGAGGTTCCGGCCCCCAAGGGAGCCTCAGAAGATGAGACACAAATGTTCTGACGCTCCCGTCTTCCCTGACCGACTTTAACTTCATGGATTTAAGCCATAGGTCTCCCAATGCATTTGGCCTAAAGCTCTCTTGCCAGAAAAAAAAAAAATTACTCAGGGACCCTCCTGGCTATTAAAAACTTTCGTATTATAGCCCGCAACCCAAGACAAAGTTTAGTTTACCTACTTTTGCAGGAGACACATGCATGCGCGAGTGCGTGCGCATGTACACATGCACACATACACACACGCGCGCTCGCCATCATCTCAGCCCCTCCTTCCAGGGCGTGGTATCACCCACAGCAGGGAACAGAGATTTAAATAGGCTAAATAATCCCGCTGGTGTAGTGGTTACAAACTGGGCTGGGATGTGCTAGGTTAGTAGCTGGAAGCCACCCACCACTGCTTCTTAGAAAAAAATAAAAAGATAGGGCTTTCTGCTCCTGGGAAGAGTTACTGTGGCAGTCATGTGCTTAAGTTAATTTTATGATTGAAATGTAGGGGTGGAGTCTAGCCTGTTCATCTGGAGATAGCCACTGAGTAGCCAATGAGGCCTCTATGTGGGCATGGCTTCCTCCTGAGACTTCTGGGAAATCTCGCGATATTTCCCTCGTGAAGAAGAGAAGCTATCTTCCCGAGTTGTGGGGAGTTAGTCTGAGATAAAAATCATGGGCAAGACAAGCTGGCAGTGTCCAAGAAACTGGAGGAGCCATCGGAGAAACCACACGGCTTTGCCCTGATGGAGCCAGACCTCTGAAGTTGGGGTGGTCACATGGAGACCTCTGCCAGTGATGAATTACTTCTGCTGTTGATGAACCCTGAGCCCTGGAATTGAAGAGCCATGTGGAGACCCCTTCCAGTGCTGGGATTCTGCACCCACAGACCCGTGACTTCGTGAGTCGGAAGGAGACTTTATAGACTGATTTCGGGTATATGGGTTAATATCAAACTTATGACTTTGTACTGGACTGGATTGGGATGCTTTCTTAATGTCCTATTTCTTTTATATATAAGTCTTTTCCTTATATCTATATGCGTGTCTATGACATTTGTTCCTCTAGCCTACCCAGACTAACACAGTTAGTATCCTGGAAACTCACAGGGGCAATTCTACCCTGTCCTACTGGGTCCCTATATGTGCCCAACGACTTGATGGCAGTAAGTTAGGGAGGGAATCTCTGAACAGATTACTTACAAATGCAGCAAATTTCCTCCCCCCCCATATCATTAGTCATAATACTGGTATTTATAAGGTTCTAGACCATTGGTTCTCAATCTTCCTAATGCTGCAACCCTTTAATACAGTTCCTCATGTGGTGGGGACCCCATAAGTGGATATATATGCAATATATCTAGGATGTATATCTTAGAGATGGATAGAGGAGTGGTGTCTTGATGCCTAAGACCATTGGGAATCCGGTCTTAGGCAACCCCTGTGAAAGGGTCATTTGACCACCACCACCACCCCTCCTCCCAAGGGATTGCAATCCCCAGGTGGAGAACCACTGGTCTAGACCATCATGAATGCCTCCAAAGGGAACCGAGTGTCACCAGGCTGATTCGGACTCAGACTCAGGCTATAAATATTCATGGGAGCAGATAGGGTCCTCCCTCTCCCATGGCTGCCTGGCTGATGGGTTTGAACCATGGTCCGACACTTATCCCACACATGCCCGAGGGCTCCTGTGGGACATCAAATCAACACGGGAAAAGGCGAGTGTCCTGTTCACTTTTAGGAGCAGACAAATAGAAAAACAGACCACATTCATATTTTAAACAATGGAAAACCCCGCTGTATGCGATTCTTCAATTGCCCATTCCCAGGCCGAGCTACAGCAGAATGAAAATTGAGCCACGTGACCTGCCCTATCAGCTTCTTCCCATCACTGGTTGCTGCACATGACTGCATGGAACGGAAGTCAAACATTTCCAAATGGGGCCTGCCTAAGACCCAGTAACTAATTCCAGGTGGGCAGATGAGGAGACATGAGGAAGGTGGTTCACTCTGATCCTTTCCACACTTCTTTTGAGCCCTGAAGCAGCATTTCCCCTGAATCCCTTCAATGAGAGAAGAATGTTTCACCAGGAAGGGTTGGAAAGAACCAGATCCATCAGTTCCACGGCGTTTCCAGACCAAGGTAGCACCCAGGGGCCTGGTGAGTTTGTTGGTCCCTACTGACAGTGCCACACTGTCATCTTCCTGGACACAGGGCGACAGCCTGACCTGTAGGTTTGACCTTTGATGCTGACTTTCCCCCCTGCCGCTGACCTAGGCACCAGTAGGGAGGGCCTGGCTTATGCACTGCAGCTACCTGGCAGTACCCTGGCCAACAGAGCATGTTCCAATCTCATGGGTAAATAGCATGTCCGCAGCACCCTCTCCACCCTGGACGCCTTTCCCCCAGTGACAGGCTCAAAGTAAGAACAGCCCTTCTGTGCCTCTAAGAGCTTTACTGGCATGGTGGCTAACAGCACTCAGCTTCACAACAGTCACTCCAGGAGACGGAGAAGAGAGAGTTTGCTTCTGGAAAGATGTGTGTCCTTGGAAAGCCATTGGGGCAGTTCTACTCTGTCTGACAGGGTTGCTGGGTTAGCAGTGGATTTGGTTGGCTATCTTTACTTTCTGGGAGAAATCTGCTGTGTATAAAGTCCTTTGTTGCCAGTGAGTCCTAGGTTCTCAGCTGCTAACCTGAAATCGCTGCAGCTCCACGGGGCTCACTTGGTTGCCCCGCTTTCAGATACGCCTTTCCAGATAGGTCTCTGTCCAACCACCTTGGAAAGATGTCATCATACTGGCAAAAATATGAACTGGAGACAATCTCTTAGGCTCCATCTACGGTTATTTGCAGGAGTTATCTTTAAGAGGTGGCATCCTTTGCTCTACCAATGCTTCTTCCATCTAAGTGATTCTGAGATGGGCTCTGGCTTCCAAGGCAGGGGGAACACTTCTTCCTCCAGTGGTTCAAGCACTCCTGTCCATCAGCATCTTTGTACATCCTCTGTAGTCCCACTACCAATCTCTTTCTTTGAATTAAGTAGATTTAAAAAGTGCCATTTCGCTTCCACTCTTTTTAAGTAGAAGCTGAGGTTCCAGCTCATCCGGGAACATATGCACACACCGTGGCCACAGGTTTGCTGTGGCGGGCACCTGCCATCCTGGGTGGGGAGCTCCCATCACCACCCCTGAAAGATGCTGTCAGTGCTGGCTGTGCCCGCCGTCGAACTCTAACACCCAGAGTGAGGTCCTCCCGGGGCAGAGACCCACGTTAGTTCTTCCTGAGGTCTGGGCCATCATGGGTAGGCTGCTAACCACATGGTCAGCAGCTTGCAAGCGTTGGCTGCTCTGGTGGCAGAAGGACAGGACTTTCTGCTTCTGTAACAATTACACGCTTGGAAACCCACAGGCACAGTCCTTCTCGTTCCTTCATGGTGGCCGAGTCAGAATCAACTTGATGGCAGTGAGTCAGGCTTTTAAAAAAATGTGTAGGGATATTTCCTGTGAATCAGAGAAGGGTAGGGTTGGGGGCATCCAACAGACTCAGTATAATCAGTTTCATTGATCATTGTTTCTCGTGAGCACAGCCCAGGGCTGCCTCTGATGCCCAGTGAGTGTTGCTGAATGAATGGGAAAGGTAGCATCTGAAACCTGGTGAGTCGAGCATATTCCTGGATGTAGACCAGCCCTCTCAGCACCTCTGTTGAACAGTGAGTTTGGTTTGGTTTGGTTTTGGAAGGGAAAATATATAAACTTTGCTCTGTTTGTTAGTTTTCAGTGCATGGCACTGTATTAGACAGGAATGATTTGATATCCAATATATGGAACGTAAGAAGTCCCGGGGCACCACTTGTCAGGTGTTAGACTACTAATCACAAGGTTGTCAGTTCAAACCCACCAGCTGCTCCGGGGGGGGGGGGGGGGCGGGAAATGAGGCTGTTTGCTCCTTCATAGCTTTACAGTCTCTGAATGTGTTGAATTCTACAAATAAATGTGTGTGTGTGTGTGTGTGTGTGTGTGTGTGTTTGGTATATGTGTTTTTATGTAATGATAGATTATGTTGTTACAGGATTCCAGGGCATGATACTATTCATTTGGGTTGATGTAAGACTTTTTAGAATCACTGGTGGTGTGTGTCTTGGCCCTTGCCCTGCCTGAGTCTTTGAATATAATCTCAAAGAAGGCCACCCTAGGGCATGAGCAGAATGGAATAATGAAGGCTGGGTAGTAATATTTGCATAATACATGGTGAACACAGTGGCCATACGTCCATTACTTAGGTTGGAGCTCAGACATTTAATGGAAGGAGTCAATGAGGTGCCACCAAGGGCTAAGCTTTGCCAGCTCTCTCTGAAATCACGCCAAATTGTCTAGCCTGCTCTGCTGGCCCTGCCTGCACCACTCACCGGCTGCTCCAAGTGCCCTCTTTCGCCCTCTCCTGACTGTGGGCAGCAGCAGCTTCAGCTTTCAGGGAGTGCATGCCAAGTTCGTAAAATTTAAAATGAAAACGAAAATACATTGGATGGAGACTTAGGTAACAGGAGAGAGGGTAAAGTCATGGGGGCGTGAACTATCCTGCCCACGTAAATCTTCCCCTTGTATGCCATAGTTACAACTCACAGTCTCCATACTGAAGATGAACCGTGGATTTGGATGATAAGTTCAACTATGTGCACACCGTGCCATTTTAATACTGCTTCCTGTATTGACCATGCTCTTCCTCTAGGAATGGAATGTTTTCAACTGGAAATTGGATTGTATTGATAAAATCCTTATTCAGAACCATCTACTTAGAGCCTCTCGACTATAAATATTAATTAATTGGATTGCCGGTACCCATAATGCAACTTTGTTCTGACCCGTGTGCCCTATGAACTAGATATTTTTTGGATTCGATTTTTAAAAAACCAACTGTCAGCATCATGTGATGGAGGAGATGAAAAATGAAAATGAGCAGTCCCGCTGTGCAGGTGGGTGACCTGTGGGAGAGAGTCTGCCGGCTAGGATTTCTGCAGGAACCATCAGACACAGACCAATTGATTAGATCATCTCCTACCCGCCACCAACTAGGCTCAAGAGACTAATTAGAGAGAGTACTGCCTGCGCAGGCACCCCATTGACACCTAATTTGCTCAGCCAAAGCCTTTGGGGAAAATGTATTATCTCTGCAGCTGCACTTCATGCATTTCTGATTTGAGGCATAAGCAAGAGTGCTTCATCACTCTTTTGAGCAAACTGAATGGAGAAGCCCTTAAGTGCTCAATGCAGGCAAACAGACCCAAATTAAAAACAGGCCAGGCTCTTTCCAATTCCCCCTACGCTCCCTATTAAATCTGTGTACACACACGCACGCACACATACACACACACGCACGCACATGCCCCCATCCTCCTGCACACGGTTTACAGCCCAGAACCCCAGGTCAGGGAGCTTTCAGGTGATCAGCTGCTCTGTCTTGCTCTGGCCTATTTACTTACTCTACGACTTCATGGTTGTTTTCACTTTTACTTTTCCCGCTGCACTACCCCCTCAAAACCACACACACACACACACACACACACACACACACACACACAGACCTGCCCACAATTATTATCATCATTATTTACAAAATATATTTTTGTAAAGAGAGAGATGATGACTCATCTCCACCACGCCCCCCCCACCCCCAACCCAACCTGCAGAGCCACATTGGCGAGAAGTGATTATTTTGGTTTCAAACTAACCACCGTTCTATATGGGCTTTCATCGCGTAAACTGGGACCAAGGAATTTACCAGGGTGTGCGAGGCACTGTGAAGTGAGTGACCCAGGTGTTTCTCCTTGAGAGTTCTCTAGGTAAACATTCCTAACTGAGAGGGCAGGGAATATTAAAACTGGACATCTTGAAAGCTGCCTCACTGGAGCAAAGACAGCATAGGATTATAAAATAATTAAAAACTATTTGAAGAAAGTTGGCTTTTTCTGTTTCTAGCATTGAATGGACCTGCATCAGCCCCACCCTCTAGCTGTAAGGGGCCCTGAAGACAGGTGCTAGCAAGTCAGGCCCGGGCTGGGAACCACCAGGTCTCTATGGATTGGAATCAGCTCTGTGGCAGTGGTTAGCTGGCTTCAGCTTTGATTGGACTAACTAATCCAGACAATATGGAAAAATTGGGTATCTGTGTCAAATCTATTGGGTTTGGGACGTGGCTTTCCATAATACTGGCGTACACACATAAACACACACACACACACACACACTCACCCGGATGAGTTTTACATCAGATTTATTGATTTTAGGTCTCTCCATGCACAAGCTGGATGATTCATTTCATCCACATGTTCTCGGTCTCTTCCAATTTGACGTTGTAGTTTTCACATTTGGCTCATCCTTATGAATGTAATGAAGGCTCTTTTTATCATGTAAGCTGCCTGCTTTCTAAGCCAGTCTCTGCATATGGCCCACGTGGGGCATCCAGAGCAGAGGGTTCCAGGGGCGCCGGGGAGGACAGCTTCCTGAAAACAGGCAGAGGTTCCAGGAGCGATGCTGAGTGAGGCCAACCAGCCAGGACCTTCACTGCAATGGATCACCACTCCAGGAGCTCATTCACATTGCTGGAGAACAAATCCAGAAACACTTGCCCAAAAACTATATTTATGGGCTGAGCCCCGGTGGCGTAGTGGTTGTGTGCGGGACTGCGGCCCACTGGGACGGAGGTTCAATTCCAGCAGTGGGGCTGGGCCTCCTACTCCCACCGCTGGACAGCAGTGATGCCCCCCCCAAAAAACAAACAAACAAACAAACAAACAAACAAACAAACTATATTTATGACATTTCATGAGAAAGATTTCTGGTGCAGCGGGAGGGGGTTGGAGAAAGCCCAAACTACTTTAAGTCTGAGTGCTTTGAAGTGCTAAGACAAAATCTTCTGTCTCACATTGTCACCAAAGCAGAGTTTCATGTTAGAGGGAATCAATTAAATCCAGAAATGGGATCACTAAACCCCAAACACTAAGGGGAACAGAAATTTCTCTGAAGTATATACATCAAATATGTACTTGTAAATATTGCTACAGCAATGGGTTGGGTTTCTTTCATGACCTGAAGATGGTCCTTCTTCACTGAGTGTTGGCCGAGTGAAGGCTGTCAGTGCAGGAAGGATACTTATTTGGTTTCTCAGTATCTGTCAAGACATGATCTTTTATTTGTTAAACACAACACACACACACACACACACACACACACACCATGAGATCTGAGAAAGCCCACTGAAAGCGTCTTAGTGACAATGTTAAGCACAGAAAAGCCCCTACGCTGAGGTGGATTAGTCCTTTCAAGGGTTTCATATTATTTGAAGCTTTATTAAAGGCATACTCAGCATACCTTTACAATATGTTTACATTCGTACAGACACATGCATGCACATCTTATACTTTAGATTTCACAGGGGTGTTGGACATTTAAAAATCAATAACTCAAAAATGTTTAAGTTTTAAACTTCATACTCTACTCCAAAATTATCTGAGAACAGTGGAGTAGCCTCAGATTTTGGAGAATGGTGAATGATGTTATGATTTGGCTAGAAATGCAGGTTTTCTTTTAGCATTTTTGAACTCGGTGTTTCCCAGTTATTCTGACATTGCCTTGAAGCCCTAGAAGGGTAGGCAGAAATGGCATGAAACGGAAGGAAGTAGAAAACTAGTTAAATGAACTTCAGTAACGTATGTCTGAGTTATGATAATCGTGCTTCTTCGGCCCAGAAGCGAACACATCTCTGAGACCAGCAAGAGAATATTAATGAAAACGAACACAGAGCTAGACAAGCTTTGTTTTAAACTTAACAGAAGGTCCATCATTCAACGTAGCCCAAATCCTTTCAGTTGAAAGCTGTGTGGAAGCACCCATATGGATGCACAGTACACTAATTGCAGCAACGCTGCACATGTTAAGCTTCATGCCAAAGTGGTGGTTTTAATTAAAAATTTTGAGGCAAAGCTTTAAGTCTAGCATTTCAAAACAAAGCATCTTGCACACGAGGCGACTGACTTAACATATCATTTTAATAATCATCATTATCAACGAACACTTATTGAAATCCTCATTAAAAACCAGGCATTATAGAATGTGTAATTAGCCACATTGAAAGAATGCTGTTTTGATGGTAAGGCAGTTTAGTAAATCATATTTATGTAAATGCAAAGCACTGGTCCTATTTGAGACACATGGAGCCTAAAGGAGGAGGAGGCCTGGTGGCACAGTGGTTCAAGTGCTCAGCAGCAAACAGAAAGGTCGGCAGTTTGACGCTACCAGCTGCTCCCTGTACAGAAGATGCGGCAGTCCACATCCGTAGAGATTCTGCCTGGGAAACACTCCCGGGCAGTTCTTCTCTGACGTGTCGGGTAGCCGGGACTGAGGGCAGACGCTACAGCAATGGGTTGGGTTTCTTTCATGACCTGAAGATGGTCCTTCTTCACTGAGTGTTGGCTGAGTGAAGGCTGTCAGGGCAGGGAAGATACTGATTTGGTTTCTCAGTAGCTGTCAAGACATTATCTTTTTTATTTATTAAACACAACACACACACACACACACACACCATGAGTTCTGAGAAAGCTCACTGAAAGAGTCTTAGTGACAATGTTAAGAACAGAAAAGCCCCTACGCTGAGGTAGATTAGTCCTTTCAAGGGTTTCATGTTATTTGAAGCTTTATTAAAGGTATGCTCAGCATACCTTTACAACTGACCGGCTCCTAAGTCTGCGTAAGTTAATTAAATAGGATTCTGACCCTTCAGCCCTCTCTTACATGTTAGGCTTACCAAACTGTATTTAAATAAATCAAATACAAAGTCATAGAGCCCAGTGGTGTGTGCATTTTTTCCACTACTTAAATACACAAATCTCATAAACTGACGTCTCATTATAGAGCGGTTAAAGGAACGCAAGGGCTCGTGTCCTATTTTAATTAAAAGATTTAAAGGGAGACATGGCTCAAGTCGGATGGATGTTTTCAGCTTTTTCTAATATCCTTGTCCCATGTGTTTGAGCACAAGTTTTTGTGCTTAGAAGACACTGACCCAACACCCATACCCACCGAGGAGCTTCCAACTGTAGGGACTCTAGAGGACCAGAGAGAACAACTCCTTCTTTTGTAGGACTGTAGATCTGGATGGAGGCAGAAAGCCTCCTATTTCCGCCATGGAGCGGCTGGGGAGTTTTCCCGCTGGTCTTGCAGCTTGTAACCGATGCTTCCTGTCTGAGGGGGCGTCATAGCGTTTGTGAGATAGTCCATGATTTTGAATTCCGCTTTTCTACTTTCTGAAGTCCCGGAAGAACCTTGGCCCCCTGCGCCCCCAACTCTGAGTGTGATGATCTCTCATTCCTAATCTGTTTGGGGAGCCATCTTTTAGCTGGCATTAAACCGCACATTCTTTTCTTAAATGAAATCTAAAGTATAAGACACGGGTATGTGTCTGTACACCTAGAAACATGTACTTCCTTAAAGGATACATGTACTTCAGAGAAGTGTCTGTTTTCCTAAGTGCAGAGGCTTTAGTGATTTTATTTGTGAACTTGATGAGTGGCCTCCAATCTCAAACTCTGCTTGAGGGAGACTGTGGTAGGCAGTATTTACTTTTTTTTCTTCGTATGGTAAGACAATCCGAATCAAAGGGCCACAGTCCATGGTACCCGCTCCCCGTTCCCACACTGGAGGTGCATCGCAAGCTGGTAAACAGAAAATGATAGCATACATCAGAAGATGGGCTGACTCCCAAGAGCATTCTTCCCAATGTTGACGTTTTACATCACCAACTCACAGCTATGAAGACGTGGCATCACATATGTCCATGGTGGGCACATGCCCCTTTCTGGCTGGGTTTGGCCATATGCTCTGTCTTGAAATTGTTTCCTGTGTCCATCTCCTGGATCTTTTATGCGCTTTGCTCTCACCCCCGGTTTCGTGACTTCACCCTTTTGTTAAGCTTCTTGCACCTGCAATCTGTGTTGGTCTTTTCATCTTAGTGTTTCTGCTACTTTGGTGAGAACAACGGTTCCACACTGGGCTGCTGACAGCATGGCTGGCAGTTTGGAAGTTGGAAACTGCCGGCCGCTTCTTGGGAAAGAGATGAGGCTTTCGACTCCTCTAAAGAGTTTCAGCCTTGGAAACCCATTGGGGCAGTTTCATCCGGCCTTTGGGTCAATAGGCATTGGCATCGACTTGAGGTGGTGAGTTTGGATTTTGGTTAGGATCTTCAGGCTGAATACAATTTGGGTGGTCTGCCCTTTATTTTTTTCCTCCCATAAGCCTGGTACTTTCAACTGCATGATTTTGCTGTCCATAGACACAATCTGTTAGCAGAAGTGAGTTTTCCTATGAAGGCATTCTAACATCATCACAAAAAGAGACATCGTGAGCACTGTTCTAGCACATGGTTTCCACAAGGAACTGTCTGTGGGCCGGGCGCAGGAGGCAGGAGGGCCAGCCAAAGCTCCCTCTCCACTCTCAGTCACAGAGTTGCTTGACCCCCTGAGCACGGGCTACGTATGGGCCTTGCCTCCGCAGAATGACCTGTGACTGACAGCTGACCTGTGGAAGGCTCTATCTACATGCGATGTCATCTGAGAGGTGGGTGATTTTGCAGGGTTTTGATACTGCCTCTGCTACCACAGCAAACCGTCTATCATGCGCAAGGTGAGCTTGGGAACATATGATTTTTGAACACGTGTCTCATTATGGGGAATCAATATCAGCATTCTGTACTCATGGAACATTGCCCTCTATTTGAAGTACTTTCCAATTCATTTCCCCATCTAATTAAAGTGCTTGAAAAAGAGGACCATGACCTTAACAGAGAGAAGATTTCTGTAAACTGCTATTTGAAATTAGTTCTTGTCCTTCCAGTCATCTGTTGAATGTCTTCTGGAATCCTGGCAGTGGGAGGTATGTGGCAAGTTTAATTACTCAGAAAATTCACTAGAGGAACCACAACTGTGGTAGAAACTAGAGATACCAACTGTCCTGATTTGCCCAGCAGAGGGGACTTCCTGTTTCCAAACAGTGTCACTCTTAACACAGTGGTTCTCAACCTTCTTAATGCTGTCATCTTTAATACAGTTCTTCACATTGTAGTGACCACCCCCCCCACCATAAAATGATTTTCGTTCTGACTTTATAACTGTAATATTGCTAGTTATGAATCATCATGCAAATATTTGATATGCAGGATATATTTTCATTGTTACAAACTGCACATAATTAAAGCATAATGATTCATCACAAACACAGAATACCATTATGTATTATGAAATATTTATTTCTAATGACAAACAAATGAGATTTTGTCTTGGAGCATGGTGTAGCCTGGGTAACAATCTTCACACTGGGTACTCATATGTGAGCAGACCCTCCTGGAGACAGATAGAGAAAGTGTCTCTATTCCTAAGACCATCGGGAATATGTGTTTGGGGTTGCGACCCAGAGGTTGAGAACCACTGCTTTACCAGGAACAAGAGGATTCACATGCAACGGCATCCATGTCTATCCTACAAATGGGGCCAGCAAGCCTGGCACTTCAGTCAATGAACTGAAATGAAAAATACCCCGACTCTCTAAGTAAAAATGTGCACCACCAAAGAACCACAGACAGACACAGAGTTTGTTGAAGAGAAGGTGGAAATTGGGACAGCACTCAGTTCTGGGTCCCCCCCCCCCCCCCCCCACTCCTCAGAAGAGACACGATCATAACTCTGTGTGGTAGGCTTTCCTAAGAGGCTTTGAAAATGGAAATCGTGGTGGATCACATTCTGTACTACAGAGAGTCTTGTGCCTCACCTTCCATTTCCCTCGCATTTTCACTCTATTCCCTCGCGTTTTCACCCTGATCGTTGGTCTATTTGAAAACACACCAGTCTGCACAGGATGAATTGGAGGAGTGGGTGACTGCCATCACTCTCCAAAACAAGAAGGGCATGTGGTGCAGGGGTTCAGTGCTGGAGACCCCAGCAGGAAGGGCCCAAGCCATCATTGGCCAACAACTCAATTCGGGAAAGCATTTACTGAGCATCTACTTTTAAGCAAAGGAGAGGAGAGTAACGTAGGCTCAAATTAAGCATGACCCCAGTGTTATTCAAGACATGGCCTGAGTTAGCTCAAACGATGAACCAAATGCTAATTTTCAGGAGTTTTGTAAACTGGCTGTTAAATGCAGTCATGGTTGAAATCGGCCTCCGTGGGAGTTTTACTCTCCACAACCAACGAGGGCTAGGCTATTTTCTTTCCAATGGGCCAGTTGGTAACCATTTGGGAACGCACTACTGCTATCCCTCTCAAAAGTCTCACTACCGCCCTGTCAATGCCATGCTGACTTCCAGCAGTCCGCGGTGGGTTTCCGAGGCTGGTGACGGGAGTAGAAAGCCCAGTCTTTTTCCTGAGTTGTTAGTAGTTTTGAACTGCTGACGGGGAGGATTGCAGCCCAATGTGTAACCCCTACACCACCAGGGCTCCCTCTGCTGTCCTCAAGGTGCTCAAAGGTTTGGAGGGAGTGGAGGCTGGGACTATCTGTAAGTCATATGGAGCATGTAAATACTAGACAGAGAGGCACCAGTGCCGTGGGCAAGATCTGGTTTAAAGTTAAATAAGTAAACACAGAGAAGGGCTCTGTGCAAGTGGTGGTGGCGGGTTTTTTTTTTGGCATCACTGCCTCTGGTGGTCGTAGGCACTACCTAGTGCTACTCCTGAGAGCCGCCGCTGGATTTGAACCGCCAAGCCCACAGGCCACAGTCCTGCACTCAACCATTTACCACCGGGGCTCAGCTCAGTGGTGGGTTTTTATAGTCGGTTTTGACTCAAAGTGACCATCTGCACCACAGGACAAAACACTCCCTGTTCCTGTGCCATCTGCACAGGAATATGGCTGTATGTCAGGAGACACATGGAGAGGCAGGTAACGTGGGGGAGAGCCTTAAACATCTGGTTGAAGAACTTGGCCCTTCATGCATGTGATCAGGAGGTGCTAGCAAAACCTCCAGTTGCAGACCAAGGGCACCAGAGGACCGCCATGTGGATCGTACTCTAGCTGCTTCTGTGAAGTCTATGGCAAACAGTTGTGTTTTTCCAAATGCCATCAACTCAGGCACTGTAGCTGGCTCTTCAAATGACTGCTGGGACTGCACGCAAAGTAGCAGATTTTGTAGCAATACAACGTGGAAGCATTTTCGCCTGCCCGTGTGGAATACACGGAATGTTCTGGACTAATGTTGACCTGGAGTCTAAGCTCCTTTTTGAGGACCACAATTTTAAATCGTAGGCCACAGGGATAATTTGGGAATTTGAAGGCACCAGGAAGATGCCTTAGACACTGGATGATTAATTTGTTCATTTGTTTTTCTATATTGGGGCGGGGGGGCGGGAAGTAAGGGGTGAGAGATCCATTTGTAAATCCTAGCTTGGCTACTTTGCTGTCCTCTATAAATGCAAACCTGATTTACTGCTTTGATTAACACACAACCTCAGACAGGCGTCTTAAATTGCAGCATTTGGAGTTCTGAAATACCATCAAATCTTTTAAACAGCAACTGCAATAAATCAGACAACATCATTATGACACTCTTGTCTGGATTCACTGTGGTGGCATGTCTTGGACCAGCAGTTTCAGCTCATTAAAAAAAAGTGAAGCTTGTAATAATGTCTGATGAATAAGACATTCACATCAACACAACTGGCTTCCCTCTGGTATGAAACAATTAAGGTGGTTTAGTGGCAGAGCAAAGAACAGTGGTTGCAGGCCCGGGGTCACTCTCTCACTTCCACTGGCAGCAGAGCTGGAGAACGCAGAACCAGGGGCAGCGTGGGGCGGGCTCACAGATTAAGGACAGCAGCGTGCTGTGGAGGGTCCACTTGCAGCCAAGTAAAACAAAAGAAGTTTGGCTCATCAAGCTTATACTGTGGGAGCCCTGGGCCCGAGTCAGACTTATACCCACTGTGGGGTGGGAGAGACGGCAAGGTCTTCCCTTGGCGACCTGGAGGGAGGGTAAGCACGTCCCAGTAAGATTTTCTTCACTCTTCACTGGGTGCTGAGGAACAAAGCTGTGCCCCGTCTGGGCCATGCTGGTTGCTTTCCAGTCGGTTGGCACTCTAAGCACCTATCACATCCCATCATGCTCCCTTCAGTTCTTTAAAAAAAAAATTCTGACTTTTAACACTGTTGGCATTTTGAAGGGGGGAAATACCTAGTCCCTTTGTCATTTTATGTTTTCACGGGGGAGGGGAAGGTCCACAGGTCCTACTTTTTTAACACACTAGTGAAAATGAATATAAAGTGTGAAGTATAACAAGGGGGGTGGGATCTGAGGAAAATCCCACCCCGTCGGCTTCTATAAACTATTTTGGTTTGGTTCCTCTTGCAAAATCTAGATTCAGTTGCTTGGCATGACATGCCTTGTGTAATGAGCCTGAGAAAGGCAGAAAAGCACGATTTTTTTTTTGTTTCTTTAATTGCTAACCTCCTGAGCTTTAGTGCTAGAATTTATAGCATTTTTATATCAGTTATTGCGCATTTTGGTCCAAGTAGGATATAAAACCACTCATGCTTGGATTAACATGATAAAGCTAAATCCTGTGTCTCTCAGTACTTCCTTAGTAAGACAAATCCTAACAGGCTATTTTGAGGGGACTGGTATCTGTCTAGTACCAAGTGCAGGAGAATGTGGTCCTGCTTTCTGTAGCTCTCTGGGGTGAGGTTTGTACAGTCTTCAAACTGGTAATCAGATAAGAGAAACCTACCTGAATCAGACAAAGGCAGAGGAGAATTATTAAGATGAATAGCATGATATCAGCACACAAATATTGAGAGAGACTTAGGAAACACTTAATGGCAACAGGAAATTTTTGTTTGAGCAACCTTCAAATAAACACGAGAACACACTCTTTGCCACTTCTTGGGGGTTTCCCATATATCACAGAGATTCCTTTCAGAACAGCAACCATTTGCACATGAAATGCTAAAATATGCAGCTAGGCTTCTAGGTACTCAAGAATTGCCGCACTTTGCCATGCCGGATAGCTACACTGCCCAAACCAACTTCCACTCACTTCCTTCCATCTTTGTCCGGTCTGCTGATCCATAAACACTTGTATTTCCTCTAATTGGTACGATCACATACTTTCCCAACAGGATTTTTAGACACATTTGTGGCCTACAGAACCCAATGTATATGAACATTGTGTAGTCTGTACAGTTTAGACTTTGAAGTATTTCCTTTGTGACATGCTCAGGTCTATCCACCTGCCATCCTTCTTTCATCCATGAATTCATTTTATTATGTTGGTATATTTCAAATAAGTTTCATGTATCATACACTTCACCCCTAAATCATGCAAATCACTAACTAGATCCCAAGAGATATTTATGTCTGGGAACCATGGACTCCAGTTTCCTCATGTTGACCCTGTAAAGCAGTGTAGAACTGCCCTTCTTTGTGAGTTTCTGAGGTTGTCAACTTTTATGGGAGCAGAAAGTCTCATCTTTTTCCATGGGATGGCTGGTACGTTTGACCTGCTGACCTGTGGTTAGCAGCACAAGAGTTTGTAACCCACAATGTTACCAGGGCTTCTCTGTAGACAGAAGTTAAGAAAAAAATGAAGCTTGGCATAATAAATTCTAAATGTTTTGGTGCTTTCCTTTTTAAAAAACAAACAATGTCTTCTAAAAACTCATTAGAGAGGCTAGCTTGCTTTACTTTCAAGCACTAGGAAAATAAGATTTTTTTTTTTAAGGCATCACTGCCCTCTGGTTGGAGTGGGAGGCCCAGCCTTGCTCCTGCAGAGCTGCTGCTGGATTTGAACTGTCAAGCCAGTGGGCTGCAGTCCCACACTCAACCATTACGCCACCAGGGCTCAGCCCGAAAATAAGATGCTTTTAGTGGGCCTAAAGGGAACAAGAATCTTCAGTGATAGTTTTAGATGCATGGGGTATCAGGAGGCCACAGTGTTGCTGACATTGGATCTGTGGTCTATTTTCATGTGTTCGAATCAACAGGAGGAACACCAAGGCATAAAAGACCACCACAACTCCAATAGTTGGAGAAGACCCCAGAGGCATTGCTTAGAACTGGGCAAAAGGTAAAGTTAATTGCCTGTGGGGGGGTTATCTGGGAGGAAGGTATGCAAGCTGCCATCAAACCCAGGTCCTGGGGCTTGGACTCTAGTTGGGTATCAGACTATTAGACGATGTGGACAGACAACATGCATTATTAGACAACAACAACAGAGACTGCCATAAGGTGATTAGACAAAACACAAGTCATTTAAGAAAACCCAATCTTGTATATTAATAATTGAATAGTTGTACTAGATACATAAGGCAAGTTCTACAGCATTTTAATTTTGCTTGTGTTTCCTCTTTTTCAAAAGAGGATAGTTTACAGATAATTGGGAAAGAAAGAAATTAGGAATCTCATATGACTATTACTTCTGTATCGGGCAAGTTGAACATCACAAAATTTCATATAATTTGAATCGGAGTAGAATTCAAGGAATATTATTATTCTCAGTTCTAGGAATGCTGTTCTTTAAAATCAGAAGACATGAAATGTTATGCATATTAAAAAGTATCAGAAAAGATACATATGAACTATTAATAGTGACTGCCTTTGGAATAAGGAGCAAGGTATTTTTCAGATGGACTACTGAGGATTTTACTAGACAGTCATGTGTCATATGAGTAGTTTATAACAAGAAAGGATGTATTTTATGTGCCATTAACACATATAAAGCACATGATATATAACTGTTGATGCCTTAACTATAAGTGAGGTACTGCTAACACTTGGTTAATATAATTAAAACTGGACCTGCTTGGTATATGGCTAAATTGATCAAGATTGTTTAAAGCTTTGTTAAATTCTTCCATTTAAAACTGTTCATAGAAAGGAAGAAATAAAAAAATTGATTCTAATGTATATTCAAATGGAATTATTTTTGTGATTTTTTTTGGTAATTATATCTATTCCAGGTATTAACTATTTGAAAGAAGGAGGTAAAAGAGAGAATATAATATCTTTCCTTCACATACTTTGAGCACTTTGGTAACTGAGAAATTAAAGAGCAAACCTTTGATTCTGGCATGAGTTTATCTTATTTTATAGAAATAAAATTTAGTTTAATTCTCTTAATTCTAAATCATTAAGAATTTATCTTATCCACTTTGCTGATACATTGTTGCTCTCATCACACCTTATTTTGGGAGGTGAGATTATGGTAGCACTAAAGCAACAGACTAAATCTCCTATCCATTTGATCTAGTGAACGCTAAGGCAAATAATCTGGTCTTGATAACTTTTATTTAACATTTTTTACTTGAGATTCTGAAAATCTTACTTTTAACAGCTTAATAGTAACAGGTTTATTATCTACCATTTGTCCTATCCATTTATCTATCTCTGTACATTCTATACCTTAGTCTTGTGCTTCTAGTTTTCGGCTGCAGAAGTTTGTTGATAACTAGGTACCACTTTTCGGGATTACACAAACACCAAAAGGCTTGATCTTGGCTGAAGATTGCTTTTATCTGCTTAGTTTGGTTAAAAAAAAATCTCTAGATGGTCTTTTGGGTTTCTTCTCAGTTCCATTGGGGGCTGATTAACATTTCATTACATGGGTGAACAGCTTGTGCCTACTGCATTTCACCACACTATTCACCATCAACCATAAAGCTTGCCTAACGATGGTTCTGAAAAAATAACCTTGATTTAAATTTTAGAAATAAAATTTATTCCGAAAACTATAAGGAATCACAGAGTAAATCTAAGAGCTCAGAGACTATTCAGTAAACATTGGTTCTCTTGAGCTTCCTAATCTGAAAATCATTACAATCCTTAAGAAATAAAATGAATGCCCCATAATGAAGAGGAAAAGAATTATGGGTCAAAACATTGCTGTGCTCAGAAATATGTTTGGACGAAGTTGCTGACCATCTGTCTTAAGACGTTCCCACATACTCCTTGTGATATTTGCCTTCACTAATGTTTAGATTTAAAACTAACATTGAAGTGGGTATTTATTGAGTCCCATGGGTCTTGCAAAGGAGAGGAATGTCTTTAATTGTGGCATATGGCAACCAGTTTACCAGAGGAGTGCTTAACAGAGTGGGATCACTATATTTTTAAATTAAAAAAATGGAATACCTTACCACAAGGGCAAACTATAATTATTATATTTAAATGATTACAGCAAGATTTTAAAATATGAATGATATAAGTGTCTATTTTTTGATAACTGAACTGTTCTCAATTACTGATTTTAAAAATCTTGATCCTTATGTTTTAACTGAATAAATATTTCATTTCCAACTTTTTTGGGGGCGTTTACTTCCTCCCGGAAGGAGTCCTGTTGATACCATGGTTTAAGTATTGGGCTGTTCACTAGAGGGATTCAGCTTCAAATGTGTGTGCTGCTTGGAGGGAGAAAGAGAAGGATGTCTGTTCCTGTAAACATTTACTGCCTTTGAAATCCTCGGGAACAGGTCTACTCTTAAAATAATAAAAGTCATCAAAATGTCTGTAAACTGAATAATGAATAAATCAAGTTGGCATATCTATACAATGAAATCTTACTTGATTTGGGGTTCCCTGTCCAATCTGTAATCCAGGGCTCCACTGACCATAAAAACGATTCACATATTTACATGGCTATGGGTTTTTATGTCCTCCTACAGAGTTCTTGTACTCTCACTATTTTCAAGACTATAATCGAGTATAATGTTTCATATGCACATTTTTTTTTCCTGAAAGGGTGTAAATAACCTTAAAACAAAATTATTTAATTAGTACAGATTCTGATTCTATGGGGTCAACAATAGTCTAGCACTACTCATACCCAACCTGAGGGTCCTTTTCTGTCTCAGAGTTTGAAGAACAAACAAACAAAAAGGAGAAATATTCTTTGGTGTCATATGACTGCCTAAAGAGAAAGCTAAGTGTATCTCATTTGCAAAGAACATTATTTCAAATAAATAATATTTGCCTCAAAATAGAGGGGTATACTGAACAGCATCTTTTTATAGTTTACCGTAAACTTGGAAGGCAGCGATTTTATAATTTGTAAATGAGTGCAACCATTTTAATATCCATAGCAGTATTATTCATCATGGCCCCCAAATGAAAACAAGTGAAATGTCTATCATCTGAATGGATAAATAAAATTGGCACATCCAAAAGTGAAATGATAGTTGACCTTGTGTTAGCAGCACCAGCCCCATTGGCCTTACAAAAGAATAAAGTATATATACAACATGAATGAATCCTGAAAATATATGGTCAGTGGAAAAAGGCAGTATATATTTTATGATTCCATTTATGTGAAATTTCAGAATAGGTAAATGTAGAAATGCAAACAAACTCATGCCATTGAGTGCACGGTGACTCTTAGTGACCCAAAAGACAGGGTAGAATTGCCCCAATGGGTTTACCAGGCTATAACTATCTATGGGACCAGAAGGTCTCGCCTTTCTTCCTTAGAGTCTTGTGCACTGCAGCCCAACAAGTAGCCGCTATGCCACCATATACAGAGAGGAAACAGATTAATGGTTACCTGGTGTGGGAGTTGAAGAGTGACTGATAATGGGGATGTGGTGTCTTTTTAGGGTGATAAGGATGCTTGAAAATTAGATTGTCGTGATGATTTCACAACTCAGTCAACATACTAAAAACTACTTTTAACTCACTCACTCCTTCTTCTCTATATTTATTGAAACTCTGAACTCAAACTCACCACCATGAAGTTAATGCCCACTAATAGTGACACTCCCGGGCTGCTAGACCTGACCCTGTGAATTTTTGAGGTTGTAATTATTTATGTGAGTAGAAAGCCCAGTTGTTCTCTGTTGGATAGTCTGGTGGTTTCAAAGTATCTGACAAGTATTCTTCTGAATTCCTTTTGCTTTTCCTCCTCGACAATACCCATTGACTCTGAATTGCTCGCTCCTTTGTATCTATCATCCCGTGGTGTTTCTTCATGTGAATGAAAACTGACCGCTGCCTTTGAGACATTGCCTTACTTATTGTGTTTATTTATTTATTTATTTATTTTTGCTCATCAAATGTTAATGGAGTATGTAGTGGTTGTAGCTACTTGTAGCTGTTGAAGAAGCAGGGAAATGTAAATAGTTTGGGGACTGATAACTGTATCAGTTAGAGTGAGAAAAGAATAATAACAAACAAAACCAAACCACAAAACCCCACAAAGACACATGCTAATAATAGGACTGCATTAAAGCCAAACACACACACCTGCCCCCCCCCCACCCCAAACACCCAATCCAGACCAATTACTGCTTTTTTCCCCCCTTAGGTGCCCACAGTAGGACTGCAAGTTCAGGTACACCAGAGAAAAAGCTGGTGTCCTCTCTGCTTAACAAAGGACTGTGGGGAGTCAAGGTAACTGTATGCCTGCTGCCCTTTATCCTTCTGCTTGTGGTTTATCCAAACAACAGGTAATAAGGTTAAAAACCAAATACACACACACTAAAATTCGACAGAAGAACTGGCCACTGTCTATTGTCAAGGCCTATCTCCTAGTGGATGATCTCTATGGTTGCCTGGGATGGTGATATCTTTTTGTGTCTGTGTTATCAAGCCAAATTCCAAAAAAAAGGGAATAAGGAAGGAAAAAAAAGAATAAAAATTCACAACAAGTAGAAAAAGGCCTGCCCTCCAGCTGCAGAACTACGTTCACCCCAAGCCACTGCTTCCCTTCAGAGCCTTTGTTGAAACTGTATTGGGGGGGGGGCCTTGGTCCCACACATCCAAGCTTGAACTTTGGACTTGTTTCCTCTTCAGGACTTAGGGCACTATGGGAAGCCTGATATGCTTTGGACTCCCTCGCATTTACCTCCTATATTATGGAGGTCCCCTCAAGTCTGCCTCACCTTCAGAGCACACATGTTAAACCATGAGATGTAGAATAAGGGGTGCAACTGTCCCCCTGGTATACTAGATTGAATTCTGGGTATTTTCCCATTCACCCAGCAAGTATGGGGATCAGGGAAACTGGTCCATCTCTCCCAAGGTGAGGTGCTCTAGGAACTGATCCTCACATTGGCAGGAGACTCCAGGATCCTGGTTGACCTGCTGAAAGCCCAAATTTTAAGTCAGTAGAATAGAAGAACTATATCATCATAATGTAAAATAAATAAATAACTATATACTTTCCAAGTATAAAGCCTAAAATCACAATTCTGGGAAAAAGTAATTGCTTCTTTTATAAAAGTAGAATATTAGAGTCATGGAGGTTGATTACTTTTGGTGAATAAGATTATGGAGTATGTTTTCTTTTAATGTATTTCTATTGTTTCTGAATTTATTTGTTGACCATGTGTGTTAGTTCAGGTAGGCTAGAAGAACAAATTTCATAGACACGCATATAGATATAGGGAAAAGGTTTATATACAATAGGAACAGGACATTGAGCCTAGTCCAGTTCAAAGTCATAAGTCCGATATTAACCCATATGTCCGAAATCAGTCTATGCAGTCTCCTTCGGACTCACAAAGCTACAGGTCAGTGGGTGCAGAATCCCAGCGCTGGCAGGAGTCTCCACATGGCTCCTAGCTTTCAGGGTTCAGGGTACATCAACAGCAACTCATCGCTGGCAGAGGTCTCCATGTGACCGCCCCAACTTCAGAGGTCTGACTCCACCAGGGCAAAGCCGTGTGGTCTCTCCGCTGGCTCTTCCAGCTTCTCGCATGCTGTCACCTTGTCTTGTCCATGATTCATCGTCTCTGAAACTAACTCCCAACAACTGGGGAAGATAGCTTCTCTTCTTCATGAGGGAAATATCGCGAGATTTTCCAGACATATCAGGAGAAAGCCATGCCCACACAGAAGCCTCGTTGGCTACTCAATGGCTATCTCCAGATTAACAGACCAGACTCAACCCCTACACATTTCAATCATAAAATTAACATAAACACACGACTGCCACACTATGCAATGTCTTTATTCAAAAAAAGAGCAGAGCAGTGAGAGGGAGTCAAGATGGTGTCTAGGTAGAATCACCTGCTGTCAGAGCAGGGAGCATATTTCTCCAGGCTTCAGTCTAAAAGTGGTCATAATCCCAGGCATGTGGAGACCCTCTGAGAAGTAGCCACAAGACTTCACACTGGAGTCATCTCTGCTCTCCTCCCTGCTCCTGAAGTCCAGGAAGAACTTGACATTGGCCATCCCCTCTTCCCCTTTCCCCAGGTCCATGCCTGCCTGAACGGGTAATGACAGATGATAATTTTCAGCAATCAAAGAACTGTTGGGATATTTATCTGTGACAGAATGCAGGTCCCCAGAGTACAACCAGAAGGCTATGCAAGAAAATGATGGGAATGACACGGTATGGTAACCAGGGGAGAAGTCAGTTCCAGTCAGCCCCAAACCACTCTGTTAATCTGTTCCCCTTCCATGCAGGGCAGTGCGGCACAGCCGTATACCAAGGCATCCCATAAGCCCATTATAAAAAGAGAAAATAAAAACAATGTAAAACAAATGAACAAAAAATGCTCTCTATTCCAGGCTGTTGTCCTTTGTGTAATTTTGAATGTAAGTCACCAGAACTGTGTCCTTTAGCATGACAACACCAAAGCAATTCTAGTCTCTAGAGCAAAGCTTAGCACTTTAACATAAAACAGGAAAAGGAACAGGTTCTGATAGCTAAAGTCCATGCCCCAAACTGGCTCTACCAGTTCTGAGCTCCACAGAGAGTCTTTAAATGGCTTTAAGATATGGCCAGGCAGTCCAGTCTAGGCCTGTATCTGTGCTGCAGTCCCACCCAACACATTCAGTGGCACCCTGACCATCGATGGCCAATGAGTTGCCACAGCACTCTGCCTACATAGCAGTCTGACTCACCACCATTGTAGGCCACAGGTAGTCCTTGAAAACACTCTTACCAGTCATACAGAGAAAGAGCTCAGGGCCCTTTCATCTCCAGAAACATGGTGCCCAGGTTCAAAATGACATACAAACAGCAACATACGTCAACACCCTCAACAAGAAAATAAGAAAAGTAAAACACAACAGTGGAAGAAGTCATAAACCTAATGATGCTCATAGAAGAATCAGATGTACACTGGTACAGATAAGAGCTGGAAACAGGGAATCCAGGACAGATAAATCCCTCCGGACCAATGAGAGTTGGGTAAGGGGAAGTTGGGGAGAAAAGGGGAACCAATCACAATGATTTACCTATAATTACCTCCCTAGGGGACAGACAACAGAAAAGTGGGTGAAGGGAGACAAATAGACAGTCCTGGCGAGACATTCCTGATTTCAAAACACATGGAGTTAGTGTAAAACATGAAAAAAATTGATAAATTATGAAGAGTTCATGAAGGAGGGAAGGTGGGGGAGGGAGGAAAAAGAAATGAGCTAATATCAAATGCTCAGGTAGAAAGAAAATGTTTTGAGAATGATGATGACAACAAATGTACAAATGTGCTTGACACAATGGATGGATTTGTGGATTGTGATAAAAGTTGTATAAACTCCCAGTAAAATGATTAAAAATTAAAAAGAATCAGATGCTGATATGCCACAACAAGAAATCTTCAGAACGCTGCTTGGAGTAGCAGAGGATATGAGGGAAGCAATATGGAATAAGGATGAAATGATGGAGGATATGAAGACCATGATGGATGGGATAAAATCCACCATGAAAGAGGAGATGAAGTTCATACACCAAAGGGAAATGCAAGAACTAATGGATGAAGTAACAGTAGCAAAACACAAGCTTACAGATATCATCAACAGACTAGAAGAGGCAGAGAATTATACCAGCAGATTGATAACATTCAGGCAGATTTCAACAAATGGGAGAGGCAGTCAAACAAGATAATCAAAGAGGCGGAAGAAAATCTGAGGCCCATGACAGATGCTATGAAGAGGAATAATGTTTGAAACAATGGGTTTACCCGAACATGACACAATTAAGAAGTCCTGTTGAATTAGCTAGGAAATTCTGGAAGCAAACTTCCCCACTTTAATGAATGAGAATCAGACACTCATAGGAAGCAGAGAGAACAACAATTAGACTAAACCCCAGGAAGAACCCAACACATTAAATTATCCAACTTTGAGGGAAAAAAAGAAAATTTTCAGAGCAGCAAGAGAAAAAGAAAAGATGGTGTAGTATTATATAATCTGATGTTGACTTATGAAGGAATGCAATCAGGCCACAGTTTGATGACCTCATTTGGAGGTGCCACAGAGATAAATAGCTCACTGGAGCACAAAAAGACACTCCTGGAGAGACATTCCTGTTGACAAAACACTGGAACTTGAGGAGCCATATGGAGACCCCTGACCATGCTGAGGTTGAATTCCACAAGATTTTCCACCCACTGGCCTGTGATTTTCCTGCATTCAGTATCACTGGATGTTTTGCAATGGTCTAAAGATGAATTTCTGGTCTAGCATTGATTTATGGGGTAATATTGGACTTAAGGACTTGGTCTGGACTGGGCTTGAATCATTTTCTTTTCTTTTTTAAAAAATATATAGATTTCATTGGAGGCTCTTACAACATTCAATACATCGTTCGTATTAAGCATACTTGTACACATGTTGCCACATTCATCTACATTTTATTTTTTTCATACATTTAATACATCATTTGTGTTAAGCATATTTGTATACATGTTGCTACCTTAATCTGCATTATCTACTTGAACCCCTACAGCATAAGCTCCTCTTCCCCTCTTTGCTCTAGTTCTTTATTTTTTAATTCCAGTTTCCCATATTTCCCCTTCCCCCTTTTCCTCCCCCATGAACTTCTGATAACTTACAAATTATTATTACCTCTTCATATCTTACGCTGTATGATGTGTCACTTCACTCACCTCCTCCTCCCCCCCCCCCCACTGTCCACAACCCAGAGAGGAGGCTACATGCAGATCCGAGAAATTTGTTCCCCCTTTCTACTCCACCATCCCTCCACCCTTCAAGTGTCACCACACCCCACTAGTCTCAAGGGATTATCTATCCTAGAATCCACGTTTTCAACTCCAATGTGCATCCCCTGGTCTAGCCAAATCTGTCTGGAAGAATTGGGATAATGATAGTCAATGGGAGGAAGCATTTGAGAACATTTTATTGTTACTACACTGCACCTAGACTGGCTCCATCTCCTTGCTGCAACCCCTCTGTAAGAGGATGTCTCTTCACTTATTGATGGGCTTTGGGTCCCCAATCTGAACTCCCCCTCACTAATAATGACATATCTCTTAGGTCTTTGATGCTTGATACCAGATCCCTTTGACATCTCGTGGTCATACATACTGTTATGCTTCTTCCACGTGGCCTTACTTCTTAGCTAGATGGCCATTTATTCACCTTCATGTCTTTAAAGCCACAGAAGCGCATCTTTTGATAGCTGGACACCATCAGCTTTCTTCACCATGTTTGCTTATGTACATATTTGTCGTCAGGGATCATATCAGGAAAGTGAGCACATAATGTTATGATTATTAGTTCTTGAAACCTGATAATTGATCCCTTTGGTATCTCTTAGTCCCATAAGCTGGTGTACTTCTTCCATGTGAGCTTTGCTGCTTCTGAGCTGGATGGCTGCTTGTTTACTACCAAGCCTTTAAGACCTCAGATGTACACGTTTTGATATTCGGGCATCATCAGCTGCCTTCACCATATTTGCTTATGCACACATTTGTTTTCTGTGATTGTGTCAGGGAGCTGTGCATCATGACATGCCAATTTAATAGAACAAAATGTTCCTGCACAGAGGAAGTACCTGATTGAGGTTCAATGCCCATCTGCTGTCCTAATTCTAAGCCTATAAGTATATGCATATTGATCTATTTCTCCTTCTTCATATGAATATATGTACCTATGTACATGCCTGTATTTAATCTCTATAAATGCCCTTTACTCTCCAGTTCTTTTCTCTATTTCCCTATACCTCCTTCTGTCCCACCATCACACACAATCTCCATTCGGGTTTCAATATTGTCTATTACATTAGTCTTAATCAATCCCTATCGGACCTTCCACACTCACCCACTCCGTCACCGATCCAGAACCATATGTTACACTCCCCATCCCTGGATCATCCAAGAGTTCCCCAGCCCCCTACATCCACCCTGGTACCAGGAGTCCCATCGTCCCCAGCCCAAGACCGCTCATCCATCCCACCTCATCCAGATAGACCTGTGGAGAAAATAACAAACTCAAAAAAAGGGCATCCTATAATGAAACTAGCAAAGAAAATAAAACAACGAAAACATCAACAACCCCTCCCCCAATATCCAACATATGAATGTACATGCAATAATACAATAATAATAGCAACAATATAAAATCCTACAAATAGTTTAAGGTCTGTTCGTTGACCTCCTGGAGTGTCTACTGGTTGAGTGGGATGGGGTATCACAAATTATCTTTGGTGCTCGATCTGGAGCTCCATGTTCTGTCGCACATCCTTAGTATTTTGGTGTGGTTGAGTCAGACAGGGTATAATCCTGATCCTGTTTCTCCATTTTTGACCCCAAAATGTCTTAGATCAGTGAGGGTAGCTGTATTTCATATTGGGGCTGGCCCATTGTATCGGCAATTCTGAGTGGGAATATTGTCCTTAAAGCTCAGTGGGCCAGAATCTTTTTCTTAAAGTAAAATTGTTCTTTGATATAAAGTTCTTTCTTGCACACGAGTGTTTCTGGATTTGTTTCTCTAGTCAATCCAGACTAACACAGGAGGTCACATACAATGGTGCTCAGGTGTGAATATGATCATATGATCAGACCTATCAGTAGATACCATGAAGAGGAGGAGAGAATGGAGTAACATCCTTTGAAAGCAGAAAGAAAAAAAAATGACAGCCTGAAAATCCTGTACCCTGACAAATTATCGATTAAGATACATAATGGGGTAAGAGTCTCCCAGGACAAGGAGAATCTCAAAGATTATACCATAAGATATCCAACCTTGAGAAAAGTCCTGGCTGATTCACTATGGTCCGAAGACCAAGAACCATCCACCAATCACGAGCCGGAGACTGCCATATAGCAGAACTCGACCCACAAGTAAACTCGCCGAGAACAATTACTGAAATAACATGACTGCCCACAGGAATATAGCACATTGATATGAAGGAAGATAGGAAAACACCCAACTCAAAAGGTACAAGAAGACAGCAATCAACGCACATATGGTGATAATAACTGAATGTCAATGGCCTCAACTCACCCATTAAAAGACAACAGTTAGCAAGCAGACTGGCTCAGAAAATATAACCCATTATTCTGTTCCCTGCAAGAGATACATCTTAAGCTCAGAGAAAAAAAAAAAGGACTAAGAATAAAAGACTGGTGGAAAATATACCAGGAAAAAGGCAATTTTACAAAAGAAGGGGTTGCGATCCTAATCTCTGACAAAATTGACCTCAAAGTTCAAACCGTAACAAGAGACAAGGATGGGCACTATATAATGTTCAAAGGAACCAACATGCTAGGAACCAGTGAGCATAATAGTTATGTGCTTAACGAGAGACTCACAAAATTTGTCTAACTATTCAAAAGTTGGAAAAAGAAATCACAGACTCAACAATCATAGTAACTGACTTTAATACACTGCTATTATAGGAAGATAGGTAACTGGGAAAGAAACTCAGAATGGAGGTTACAGACCTAAGTACTACAATTAAGCTGCAGGACCTGAAAGACATATATAGAGCTTCCTATCCAAATACAAAGAAACTTACATTCTTTTCACTTGTACATGGCTCATTTTCACAAATAGACCATATGCAGGGGGCACAAGTTAAACCTCAGTAAATTCACACACAGGTTACTCAGAGGTCCTTCTCAGAATACCATGTCATAACACTGCAGATTAACAAAAGGAGGGCCAGAAAAACAAAGGCAAACAACTGGAGGATGAATACCAATCCTGTGTGACTTGAACGGGTACAGACACAGATTAGAGAGGAAATTAGGAAGTTTACTGAAACAAATGTGAATGAGAATACAGTGTACCAAAACCTGTCAAATATAGCAAAAGCAGCTATCAAAGGATGTTTGATAACAATTAATGGATAGATGAAAAAGAAAGACTTATTACTGAAACAGCATCACAAAACCTTTCACAACTACAACAGAGTCAACAGAACAACCCCTCAAATAGCAAAAGAAAAGAAATAATAGAAATCAGGGCATAGTTAAATGAATGGTAGGCAGGAGAAAAATTTTAAAAATCAATGTAGCAAAAAAACCTGATTCTTTGAAAGAATTGACAGACCACTGGCAAGCCTAAACAAGGAAAGGAAGGTGCAATTATCAATAACAAGGATGAAGGATGATGGTAGGGAAATCACAATGGACACCAATGAGCTTAAAAGGATAATCATAAAGTACTATGAAAGTCTATATTCTAAAAAAAAAAAAAAAAAAAAAAAAAAAAAAAAAAAAAAAAAAGAAAGAAAAAGAAAAAAAGGCTGAGCCCCGGTGGCATAGTGGTTGTGCGCGGGACTGCGGCCCACTGGGACGGAGGTTCAATTCCAGCAATGGGGCTGGGCCTCCTACTCCCACCACCGAGAGCAATGATGCAACCCCAAAAAAAAAGAAAAAAGAAAGAAAGAAAGTCTATATTCTAAGGAAATTATAATGTGGAAGACAATGTGGAAAAATGTCGACAAAAAGCAAGCCCTCTCTAGATTATCCCATATAGAGGTCACGAGTCTCAACAGACCTAGACCAAAAGAGGAAATAGATATGGTTATCAAGAAACTACCAGTAAAAAGCTCTTGGTTCAGATGGCTTCACAGGAGAATTCTACCAAGCATTCAGAGAAAAGCTGACATCAATCTTCACAGTTATTCCAGAGCATAGAAAAGATATCAAACTTCCAAACTCATTCCATGAAGTCAGTATAACTTTGATACCCAAACAGAGAAAGGATCCCACAGGTATAGAAAGCTGTAGACCAATAGCTCTGATGATCATAGATCCAAAACTCCTTAACAAAATATTGGCCAATAGAATACAAAATCCATATTTTTCGGACCATAAGATGCATCTGACCATAAAACACACCCAGTCACCACACCTTCAGGCCAAAAGACACACCCTCATTTCCCCCCACTTTAGGGGGAAAAGCATCTTACGGTTCGAGAAATAGGGTCTATAAAACATCATCTATTATGATCAGGTGGGATTCATTATGGGGATGCAAGTTTGGTTCAATATTCGAAAATTCATACACATCATTTGCCACATTGATAATAAAAATAAAAAGAATCATATAATATTCGTAAAAGTAGAAAAAACATTTCATAACATCCAACACTCATTCCTAATTAAGACATTCAAGAAGATAGGAGTGGAAGGAAAATTCCTCAAGTTAATATAAGCTATGAAAATCCAACAGCCAATCATTGGGAAAAGATGAAAACAATCCCACTGAAAAAGGGGCTCATACAAGGATGCCCCTGGTCCCCATTTGTATTGAACATCAGGGCTCCTAAATTACAACATAAGCTAGCAGAAGGACACTAAAGGCATCTGGCTGTGGGAGGAGGAGGTGAAACAACTGCTCTTTGCAGATAACATGATTCTACACATTAAAAAAGTCCCCAAGGTCACATCACACAACAGGAGTACTGGCAGCTATAGAGGAATATGTAACAGTGGCAGGATATAAGATCGTCGAACAGAAGTCAACTGGTTTGCTATATACCTCAGATAAGATCACAGAAGAGAAGTTCAAGAAGGCAGTACCCTGCATGATAATCAAGCACAAAATAAAATATATAGGAATATATTTAACCAAAGAAACAAAAAGACTTATACAAGGAAACTATAGGAAGCTTCTACAGGAAAACAAAAAATGACCCCACAAATTGAATAATATCTCATGCTCATGGGTTGGAAGACTCAATATGGAGAAGATGTCAATTATAACCAAGGCACTATATAAGTTCAAGGCTATCCTGACTCAAATATCAACAGATTTCTTCAAAGAATTGGAAAAATTGACCACCAATTTCATATGGAAAGGAAAGAAGTCCAGAATTAGCAGACTCCTTAAGAAGGTCAAAGTTGGAGGGCTTGCGTAAGTTACCTGACTTTAATACCTACTACACAGTCAGGGTGGTCAAAACAGGATGGTACTGCAATAATGACAGATACTTAGGCCAATGGAAAAGAACAGAACACCCAGAAAAAAAAATCCCCAGCTTATAGACAACTTGTCTTTGACGAAGGCTCGAAAAGCTTCAAGTGGGAGGTGGATGAACTTTTAGTGGTTATGGAAGTCATATAATCATGTCAATTTCAGGATTGAGGGTGTAGGGGTGGAGTCTAACTTGTAAATCTAGAGATAGCCAATGAGATCTCTGTGTGGGCATGGCTTTCTCTTGAGAATTATGGGAAATCTCGCAGTATTTTTCCCTCTTGGAGATGGTCTACTGAAAATTTAGTCCCTGGCAGACATTGCAGCTGACAAGACAACATGGCAGCATGCTGATAAACCCTGAGCCCTGGAAATTAGAGGAGTGGGAGGAGAAGCCACATGGGCTTACCCTGATGGAATCAGACCTCTGAAGCTGGAAAAGTCACATAGAGACTCCTGGCAGTGCTAAGATGCTTCAGAAGCTACAGAGAGACCCCTGCCAGTGCTGAGATGCTTCTATTGCCATGGATACACAAGATTCTGCACTCACTGGCAGGTGATTGTCCTGCCATCATTGCATGTGACTCATGAAACCGTAGAAGACTTTATAGACTGGTATTGGACATAGGGGCAAATATCAGACTTGTGGGCTTGGACTGGATTGGGTTGGGAAGTTTTCTCAATGTTCCATTCCTCTTGTATATAAACCTCTCCCTATTATACATATGTGTGTTTATGAATCTGTTTCTCTTGTCTACCCAGACTAACACAGTGGTAATAGAAACAATGATATTGGCCTGTAGAAAATTAAGCAAGTTCCTTACATCATCCCATGTATAAGAACAAACTCAAGGTGGATCACAGACCTAGAAGTAAAATCCTAAACTATCAGGATCATCAACAAAGGAACTGAGAAAAACCCAAGAACCTTGGCACCGGGAATACATGGGCTAACTGCAATAGGGAAGGGTCCACAAACAGATGAAGTTGAAATCAACAAGTAGGACATACTAAGGATAAAACACCTGTGCACATTGAAATATTTCATGGAGAGTGTAACAAGAGAACCCAAGGACAGGGAGAGCATAGTTAGCAATGACCCAAGAGACAAAGACCTTATTACAAATGTCTATAATACCTTCCTAACCTGCAAAAAGAAGAAAACAGTCAACCTCTTGAGGAAGTGGGTAAAAGACCTAAAGAGAAGTTTCACTAGGGAGGAGACCCAAATGGCCAATAAACATATGAATAAGTGCTCCCCATCTTTAGCTATCATAGAAATATAAATTTAAATAGCCATGTGATATTACTTAAGACTCTTGAGGATGGACTAAACTAGAAAATCAGAAAGCAACAAATGTTGGATGTGGTATGGAGAGATAAGAACACTCCTCCACTGTTGATGGTTATGTAAATAGGTACCGCCTCTGTGGAAAGTGACCTGGTAATATTTGTGATCTGGAAAGTGGTCTGGTGATACCTTATGACCCAACTACTTCGCATATATCCAGAAGAGGTAGGAAATAGACCATGACCAGTCTCCTGGGCCCCAATGATTATTGCAGTGCAATTCAAAATTGCTAACAATTGGAAACAATGTTTTTTTTTCTTCAATTAGTAGATGAGTAGATTATAACACACTGGCATATACACATAACTGAGTACTACACATCACTCAAAAGCACTGGTGATAGCATGAAGGACATCACTTCATGGGAAGAATTGGAGGAAATTATGTTTGTCAATCACAAAAGGACAAGTACAAAATGAGTCCACTGAGGTAAGTGTAATCAGCACAGTAGATAGAGAAGAAAACCCACTTTTCTCACACTACACAGCAGCGCTTCTCAATCTGGTTGGGGGTCACCACAACATGAGGAACTGTATTAAATATATTTTTCTACTTATCTTTTTCTCTTTTTATTCAATTCTTTTTGTATTGTCTATGCTATTATTGGTTTGCCTATTGAACTAAGGTAGGCTTGGGAAGCAAGTCCGATGAGAAAAAAATGAGACCAAAGGTTCCAGAGGGACTTGTGGGAAGGAAGCTGCAGGGGAAAGGAATAATGAGCAAACAGCGCCATAGACAGGGGAACAACTAGGGAATTAAAAACAACAATGATGAGGACTTAGAGATTCTGGGGGTGTTGAAGCAACAGCAATCTAGCTGAGAGGAATAAGACAGAAGAAGGATGAGCAATGTGGTGGGAAAGGAGGAAGGTAAAAAGGAAACAGACAATAGCTAGGAAAAAAGTTACGGATAGAGGTATAAACATAGGTGTGCACTTATGTAAATATATTAATTCATAAGAATAGAGGTATTGGCATAGGTACATATATTTACATGGTGATACATTGGGGAAGTGGGCAGACTTTGAGCCTCTGCTCAAGCCCTCCCTCAACGCAAGAATACTTTGTTCTAACATCGTGGTATTCTGTGATGCTCAACCTCCCTATACAACTGCTGAAGACAATATGGGTGCACAAGCAAATGTGGTGAAGAAAGCTGATGGTTCCCGGCTATGAAAAGATATAACATCATGGATCTTAAAGGCTTGAAGTGAAACAAGTGGCACCTAGCAGAGAAGCAAAAAGCCCACATGGAAGCAGCATGCCATCGTGAGGTGCCAACGGGATCGAGCAACAGGCATCAGAAGACCCAAAACAACAAACACAAAAACATATTGTTGAGGATGGGGGTGGTGGTGGTGTTGGAGCAGAGACTGAAAACTCATCTGTAGACAATGGGACATTGCCTCACAGAGGGGTCACGCTATCATGACCCCAATCCTGCCTTTTACTATGGACCAGGCTGGACAGTTACACAGATATAGATAGGAGGTCAGAACATAGGGAATTCAGGTCAGATAACCCCTTCAGGATGGGAGTAATGATACCAGGAGGAGAGGGGGATGGCGGGGAGAGGAGGGAGTAAGAAACTGCTGGGCAGGGAGACAACAGTTGGTGTGAGATATGAAAAATAACAAGTTATAATTTATCAAGGGGTCATGAAGGTGGGAAGGTAAAAAGAGGAGCTGATACCAAGGGGTTACTTAGACAGAAAATGTTTTGAAAATGATAATAGCAACAGATGTACACATGTGCTTGACACATAGATTATTGTATAGATTGTGATAAGAGATGTAGGAGCCCCCGATAAAATGATTATTTTTTTTAAGTATATGTTTAGAAAATAATGATGGCAGAGTAAAGTATTAAGGCTAAAAAAAATATTCCAAGTAGAAGCTTCGGAGAAAGATTTCAGAAAGCCATCGAGCTGCTGTGACTCACATACACCCAGCGTTAGCTTATGTGATGAAGTAGAACTGCCTCTGGGCATTTCTGAGATGGTAGCTCTCTACACGGAATAGACAGTTTCATTCTTCTCCTGTGGAGGAGCTGGTGGTATCAAACTGCTGTCCTTGTGGACTACAGCCGGACTCATAACCATGGTACTACTAGGGATCCTAGACTAAGTCTAGGGTAAAGAATGAAATTTGGGTGTTCTAGGATAGAGAGCTCCAGAGTAAGGCAAGAACCTTTTACTACATCTACTCTTCACCTCCATGTCCCATCAATCATTTTGTTGTTCTTTGTTGGTTTGAGTGTTGCTGTACTATTGGAAGCTGTGCCAGCATGGTCACCCATGGAAGTCAGGTTTCAGTGGAGCTTTCTGGCTAAAACAGGTGAGGAATAAGGACCTAAAGAGCGACTTCTTAAAATAAATGAATAAATAAATAAAATCAATAAAATCCTGGCGAACTAATAGAAATGCAACTGTGTGTGATATAAGATGGAAAAGTGACTCTTCTGTTTGGAAGGAACTTAAAATACTACAGTAGAAGAGCTGCCTCTTCAAAGTAGAGTTAACTACAATTATTTCATTGGAGTAAAGCTTTGGAAACTCCATTTGCTGATATGGAACAACTCAAAATGAGAATAGCGGTTAAACATTCATTAGTAACTGGATTTTGGAAAGTATGAAGTATGGATCTAAGAAAATTAGAATTTTCCAACATGAAATGGAACATATGTAGATAGATATCCTGGGTATTGGTGAACTGAAATGTTCACCAGCTATGCCAGCTATGCCAGAATGGCATATTGAAAAGGAACAGCAACATATTCATTGTAAAAAAAATAATCTCTCCTGAAGTACAGGTTGTCAGTTGTTAGTGATAGCATAGTAACCATCAACTTACAAGGACAGTCAATTAATATATTATTCAAATTTATGTATGAACCTAATGCTAAAGATGAATAAACTAAAGAATTTTTACCAATTTCTACAGCCTGAAATTGAACAAACATGCAATCAAGATGCACTGATAGTTACTAGTGAGTTGAAAGAAAAAACTGTAAATAAAGGATTAGTAGTTAGGAAATAAAGTTGGTAATGATTCCAGAGATCAAATGATACAATTATTGATTAAACATATCTTAAAAAAAACCAAAATAAATCAAACAAAAAACAGTGACTATGTGTGTAAATCTCCCCAAATAAATACACAGGAGTCAAATCTACTACATCTGTGGAAATGGAGAAGCTGAACACCATAAGTCAGAAGACAGCCAAGAATTAATTGACCACAAAGAAGAGGCCATCAACTGTTCCTATGCACGTTCAAGTTGAAACTGAAAAAAATTAAAACAAGTTCCATTAGAGCCAAAGAATGACCTTGTGTACATCCCATCTAAGTTTAGAGCCCTTCCCAAGAAGAGATATAACACAACGAATACTAGTAACCAAAGACCAAGTGAGTTATGGTATGACATTAAGGATGTCATAGGTGAAGAAAGATTGGGGTCTCCTTTGTACTCTATCTAAAGCACAGGAAACATGCAACACCAGAGGGGCTCACTCATTTTTGTCAAGAAATTTGAATTAAGCTACTCAGTCTGTTGACTGGGAAATCTGTGCCCATTCCAAAGAAAGGTGATCGGAGAAAATGCAAAAATTATCAAACAATATGAATTCATGTGCAGAGTTTTGCTGAATATAATTAAGGATATAGTTGCAGCAGTTAGTGACCAGAAACTGTTAGAAATTCAACCAGAGTCAAAAGATGATATGGAACAAGACATAATTGCTGTTATCTGTGGATTTTGATTGAAGGAAGAACCGCACTCCCCCCCCCCAAAAGATGAGTTTTATTAACTCTATAGTGGTAAGTGGTTGATATTTAACCATCTTTGGAAGGAACATATGAGTTAGAAACAGTGACACTGACAGAAGAAATTAAGAAATTCAGAAAGAAATAGCCAGAAACAGGGCTCCAATTGGAATGGCAATAGAAATGTTTCAGCAAGCCTAGGAAGCACTGGAAGCACTTACTTGTTTATGTCAGAAAATTCGGAAAACAACTATTTGGTGAACTGACCAGAACAGATCCATTTATACTTATTTCAAAGAAAAGTGACCTAACAGAATGCTCCAATCACAGACCTTAATATCATCAGTACTACATGCAAGTAAAATTTTGCTGAAGATCATTGTGGTGGTCATGTATTCGATATGTCAATTTTATGATTGGGATGTAGGGGTGAAGTCTAGCCTATTAATCTGGAGATAGCCCTTGAGTAGTCAATAAGGCCTCCGTGTGGGCATGGCTTTCTTCTGAGACTTCTGGTAAATCTCATGATATTTCCCTCATAGAGATGAGAAGCTATCTCCCCAGTTGTTGGGAGTTGGTTTCAGAGACGACGAATTACGGACAAGACAAGATGTCAGCATCTGATGAGCTGGAGGAGCCGGAGGAGAAGCCACAGGGCCTTATCCTGATGGAACCAGACCTCTGAGAAGCTAGAGAAGTCATGTAGAGACCCCTGTTGGTGCTGAGTTGCTTCTACCTCCACTGGATGCTGTTGATGAAGCCTGAGTCCTGGAAGCGAGGAGCCATGGGGAGACCCCTGCCAGCGTTGGGATTCTGCACCCACTGGCCTGTGACTTCGTGAGTCGGAAGGAGACATTATAGACTGGTATTGGGCATCTGGGCTAATATCAGAATTAGGACTTTGAACTGGATTAGGTTGTGATACTTTCTCAATGCCCCATTCCTCTTGTCTATAAACCTTACCCTTATGCGTGTCTATGAATTTGTTTCTCTAGTTTACCCAGACTAACACAATCATCCAACAAAATTTGTAGCAAGGTATTGACAGGGAGCAGCCAGAGGTTCCGGCCAGATTCAGAATGGGGATGTGGAGCAAAGGTATCATAACTGATGTCAGATGGATCCTGAGTCAAAACAGAAAACACCAGAGGGATGCTTATTGACTGTTCCCACACATTTGACTGTGTTGACATTAACAAACAATGGATAACGTTGGGAAGAATGGAAATTCCAGAAGACTTCATTATGCTCACAAGGAACTTGTACATGAACCGAGAGGCAGTTGTGAGAACAGAACATGGGAATACTGAATGGTTTAAAATCAGGAAATGTGTGAGTTTGGGTTGTAGTCGCTCACCATACTTATTCAATGTGTTTGCTGGATTTATGTAGAAGAATGTGGCATCAGGATTGGAGGAAGCATTACTAACATTTGTTATGCAGATGACACAGCCTGGCTTGCTAAAAGTGAGGAAAACTTGAAGGCCTGGGTGATTAAAAATCAAGGATTGCAGCCTTCAGTAAATTATGAATCAATGTAAAGAAGACCAAAATCCTGACAACTGGACCAATAGGTAACATCATGATAAATAGAAGAAAGGTTCAAGTTGCCAAGAATTTTGTCTTGCTTAGACCTACAGTAATTGCTCACAGAAACAGCAGTAAAGAGATTTAAAAAAATTACTAAGAAAAACCAAAGAAGAATCTATGCATTTGAGTTGTGGTGGATTGACACAGTGGCTTTAACAATGGGCTCATGTATAGAAGCAATTGTGAATGCTTGGCAGTGCTTTATTCTGTTGTGTGTAGGGTCCCTGTGTGTTAGCAGACTCCATGATACCTAACATCAACAACAACAACTTCATGACTCATAACAATTTAGGGATAACTTTGTGGATAAAGGGAATGCAGAATACTTGGCTGTACTCCTTTAAAACCTAGACACAGACAAAGAAGCAGTCAGACACAGAACAAAGGCATATAGCCTAGTTTAAAATCAGTAAAGGTGTGTGTTGGGGTTGTGTCCTTTTACTATGCTTACAGAATCTGTATGAGGACAAATAAACCGAGAAATTGGAAGTATGAGGTATCAGGATTGGAGGAAAATTTATTAGCTATTTGTGACGTGCAGATAATACAAGATAGCTTGCTGAAAGGGAAGAGGATTTGAAGCACTTAATGATGATATCAAAACTAGCAACTTTCTGAACGGATTATACTTCAGGATAAAAAATATCCTCACAATGGACTTATTAAGCAATATCTTAAAATAAGTTTTATTGGCATATAATTCATATCAAATAATTAATATCCTAATGAGCAGAAAGAGTGAAGTGGCTAAGGATTTAATTTTATTTAGATCCACAATCGATGCCTAGAGAAGCAACAGTCTAAAAAAACCCAAAAAAA